>VUQI01025680.1:0-20877 GCA_015106735.1 Paratilapia polleni | reverse complement strand
TGCAAATGGTGTATAAAACACATGGAGAGTGAAAGGAAGTGAGGAAGAGGAAGTGCTCAGTGCATCATGGGAAGTCCCCAGCAGTCTAGGCCTATTGCAGCATAACTAAGGGATGGTTCAGGGTTACCTGATCCAGCCCTAACTATAAACTCTATCAAAAAGGAACGTTTTAAGCCTAATCTTAAAAGTAGAGAGGGTGTCTGTCTCCCAAATCCAAACTGGCAGCTGGTTCCACAGGAGAGGGGCCTGAAAGCTGAAGGCTCTGCCTCCCATTCTACTTTTAAATACCCTACGAACCACAAGTAAGCCTGCAGTCTGAGAGCGAAGTGCTCTATTGGGATAATATGGTACTATGAGGTCTGTAAGATATGAGGGGGCCTGATTTTTTAAGACTTTGTATGTGAGGAGAAGGATTTTAAATTCAAATATTTAGACTGTTTACTTATGTAGAAGTAATAATACTACTTAAGTAGCCTAATAGTGCAGAAGTTTTGGTATTGAAATACACTTAAAGTATCTAATGTAAAAGGCTCCTTTAAAGTCTTAAATTTAACTTGGTTATGCCTGCAGATGCCCTGAATTAATTCTTTGTGTGCTTACTGTGAAAATCAAATGGGGACCAGGGTGGAAGTGATTTGATCAAATTACACCATTTGGCTTAATGTTGTCTTCCTGTCGGCTCAGGTGGCGATAACAGCAGCAAATGTAAGCCAGCTGCAGCTGTTTGAGGATGGCCAGCCTGCCTGCGCAGTGCTGGCACTGCACCCCCCGGATGATCAAACACAAGGTTTGGAGCTCAACACGCTGCTCTCGTGAGCTGCTCCAGCATTAGACACAGACTGATGCTCTCTGCTCTGATGTTGTCTTCCAGTGGTGGCCCTATACCTGCACGGGAAGTGGTGGCTTTTGGATGACGTCTTGCGGACGTCAAGCAAATCCAGAAGTGGTTTGGTGTCGGTAACTGTGCTAATGTACATTTGTCTAGACACTTTGTCACTTTGTGGTTCCTGCACAGGTGTGAACAGTCTAGTCATTCGGTTCAGTAATTCCCAGTATGTGTATTACATTTAGTTAAACATTACCTAAAATGTAGCTATTTTAATCATTTATCCAATATTTCAGTATTTATTCATTACTTTAATTCATAAGAAAAAGAAGTATTTACTGTAAGCTATTTCAACCATCTATCTCTCTGTCTAAAGGTGCATTTCTCAAAACAGCTCATACATGCACCAAAACACTGTGATTCTCCTAAAACCTTCAATTCATGTGTCAATATTAATCAATGAATAAGATAAATGACTTTCATACTGTGTAAACAGCGGTGGTCAAAATGTTTAGATACTTTGTCAGGCTGAAGGTGGACTCTTCCTCTTTCACAGGCAGGCTGTTGCCTCCATAAATCGTGTATCTGAGAAGCCTCCTCCATGTTCAGTTTATTGTAACTCTGCTATAAAAATGTTTTACAACACTCGTACACATGACTTACACATGTGGGCATCGCAGATTTTGACACTAAGATGGACTGCTCTTGCACAATTAAATCATTCTAGCATATTTTGGAGAACTGAACTGTTCAGCTGATGTAAATATTTTTTTTCATTTTGTTCACAAAGACATACGACCAAGAGCTGTTTCAGTTGTACTTCTCATTTGCCTTAAATGTCATTAAACATTTGCAAATGCTGAGAAAGAATGACAAATGTCTGCAGGTGCAGTCTATTATGGAGAGGGTGATCGTGTTCCTGCTCAGTCAGATAACGGAGAGGCCTTCATTGTTCTCCCTGCATCCCCCTAAAGAGAGCTGCAAAGTGCTGTGGAGAGACAACCAGGCGGTCGGCTTTTACACCATCAAACACAAAGGTGGGACTGAGGAGGGCGAGAGTGAAATGGGAAATCAGTGTCCATGTACATGTCTGCAGGTGATTTACATCTGTGTATGTACAGCAGGAGAATGTACAACTGTAGAGAAAGTTGTGTAATGCAAATTTAAAACCAGAAGACTGGTGTGAGTCTGATTTAAACTTTATTTCAGTCTGGATAGTCAGAAACAGCATGAAATTAGGAGCTGGGGTGGAGGTGGGCTGCAAAGTGGCCTGCAGATGGGCAGCAGGTGTGGGCAGGCTAACGTAGCTTTTATGAGATTTGCCAATTGTGTGTGTAGAAGGGTATCAGCAGAGCTATCAGCTGTTTTGAGCTGGCATTAAGATTAGCTGATCTGCAAGGATTGACCAAGACTTCTGGTTGTATAGGAGTCTATGGGAAGTGAGTGTGCAGCATTCCTCGATTTCCCAGTCAGATTCATGCCTGTATTCAGTAAGACTTGTAATTAGTGATTGAGGCCATAAGCTCATCAGGGAAGTATTTACTGAGGTCATCTATCAAGGGAGCTGAAGCTCATTTTCCCATAGACTTCTATACAACCAGACTTCTTTTTGAAACCAGAGGAGTCACACTGGCTTCACTTTTCAGACCTGGAAGCTATTCTCACCTCTTAAATACAGTCTATGGTGAAAGCACCATTCTCTTCTCTGCTGTTTCAGGCAGTCTGTGTGACAGCTGGAGCAGCTGCTGCTACCTGCTGCCTGTCCTGGACACTGTGCTGGTGAGGAAGAGCTACAGGAGGAGAGGCTTCGGCCTTCAGATGCTGGAGGATTTCTGCTCCTCGTTTTCCACAGAGTTTCTGGGAGTCAGCTCTCCATTATCCCCCAGCATGGCTGCAGGTCAGCTCAGATCCTTCTTCTGCCTGTTTGTTTGCTAATTTACATTCCAGATCTCTTCCTTCCCTTCTTTATTTCTTAGAGGAGCACTCTGTCAGATGGTTTGCCATATTTGGCTGAGGAATTGCTTGTTTTCAATTTGCATCAGTTGGCTGAGTATTGGCAGGAATCATACCATATGGGAATAACTATCACTGTTCCTTGGAAATGTCCATAGCCTCATGCACTCAGTAATGATGTACAGGGAAAAATCTTTTTTTTTTTTTGCATATTTGTCACACTTATCCAGACCAGAGTGGTGTTTTGTTATTGGACTTCTGTGCTAGGCATGGGTTGGCCATAACAAACACCATATGTGAGCAATAGGTGGCTCATAAGTGTTATTGCTACTTTCAAGAGGTGGTTGGGGACATGAAGTCTGCATGGGCCATGTTCAAGACCTCCATTGCAGAGGCAGCTGGCATGAGCTGTGGTCATGAAGTCATCAGTGCCTGTCATGGCAGCAACCTAAGGACCCGCTGGTGTACTCTGGCAGTGAGGGAAGCCATCAGGCTGAAGAAAGAGGCTTTCAAGGCTTGGTTGGCACAGGGATCTTCTGAAGCAGCAGATTGGTATTGAAGGGCTGCAGCTTCAGGGCTGCAGCTGCAGCTTCAGCAGCAAAAACTAAAGTGTGAGAGGAGTTTGGAGAGGCCATGGAGGAGGACTCTTGGCTGGAAAGGATGGCTTGGCTCAGGTCCTGTTCAACTGGAGAGGAAAACCACTGACCAGGACTGGAGACATTGTCGGGCAGTGGAAAGAGCACTTTAAGGAACTCTTGAATCCGACCAAATCTTCCTCTGTGGGGTAAGCAGAGCCTGAAGACTTATGGCAAGACTTGCCACTTACAGTGGCAGAGGTCAGTGGGGTGACTGAGAAGCTCTCCAGTGTCAAGGCACCAGGTTTGGATGAGATTTCGCCCTGAGATGCTAAAGGCTCTGAACACTGAGGCTATCTTGGTTGACACACCTCATTAACGTCGCATGGAGGTCTAGGATAGTGCTTCTGGAATGGCAGATCAAGATGGTAGTTCCCATTTTCAAAAAGGGGGACTGGAGGGTGTGTTTCAATCACACTGCTCAGCCTCCCTGTGAAGTTTATTCCAGGGTGCTCGAAAGGAGGCTCCAGCTAATTGTCCGCTTTGGATTCAGGAGGAGCAGCGTGGATCCGTCCTTGCTGTGGAACAGGTCCCCTTGGGTCCCCTTGGGGCACCTGTGGGGTACACTGTGGGAGTATGGGGTTCTGAGTCCGTTGTTGCTGGTCATCAGGTCCTTGTATAACCAAAGTGAGAGCTGTGTTCACATCATTGCGTGTAGTGATTTTTATGTGAAGGACTTGGGTTACATTGTCTTTGGAAATCTAAAGGATGTGACTGTTATGCTTGCTGCTGAGTGCCTTGCCTCAATACCTGTTTTCAGCTCTTGACAGTGATCAACACCAGCTAATGATAGCTTAGAAATGGAGTCCACTAATCACTAACTAATGTCTGCTTTCTACAGTAATAAAGGGCGATTAGGCAGCTAGCTGCAACTTAACTGTTACCCATAACTGTCATTGGTTGCTTCATCACATCCAAGTCAACATTGTTGTCCTCTTACTGATACTCAGGTATACAGTCTCTCAGTTGTTGTACAAAAGGCACATATATATAAAATAGTGTAACATAACATTGCAGGACTGTCTTGTGTGTGTCTCATCATTGTCTTGGCTGATACGCCCTTACACACCGTGTGTGAGCATGACTAATGACGATGGTTTTCTGAGGTTACACAGATCTCCTTAAAGGTGCCAAATGTTAACTAATAAATGTTCAAATTTAGATGATATAAACCATTTGCACAATGTTCATCATGTGCAAAACAGTGTTCCCCAAACTTTTTTTCAGGGCCCCACTTTGATAGATAAAAATATTTCTAATCCTCCCAATGCACTCACAAAATCACACTCTCAGACTCATCTTTCTTCTTATAGAAATACAACAATCTACAGCATGTGTTTGTGTGTTTAGTATTCAAAAGGTTCCTGCAGAAGCACCAGCAGTATCGAGAGCGTCTGTACGAGGTGGAAGCTCCAGGGGGCTGGACTCAACGACGAAACATCTGGCTTAACATCCAGCTTGGACGCTACTCGCTTGGTAAACATTGGATTGTTTTTTACAGACTTACAAAGTAAGACATGTCTTGAAGAAGGCACGTGACCTCATCTGACTCGTGTCTTTTAGGCACTGATAAGGAAAGCAGCCCAACATCAGGAGAAACACAGAGAAATTCACTCAAGGACTCCTCTCAGAAGTTAAGAATGTCAGTTTCTCCAAGATTACACTGAAATAATTCTACAGCAAAACTTAGTCTGAAACAGCTACTTATTATGCACTTTGCATTTGTGGGCTAGTATTGCTGTAACAGAAACACCTGAGTATGTGTATCAGCAGATTCTGTCCAATTAAAAGCATGCGTGTGGACAATAGCATGGTTCCTCTGAGCTGGTTTTCTTTCTTTATAGTTTTGAAATTGAAGCAGTCACAATGGCAAAGGATGAAGGTAAATAAGTCAATTAAATTCATTTTCAGTAAAACTGTAAACTAAAGATATCTTAATATCTAGTCAGTTTCTTTGAGGAAAGTTGTAACTTGCAGCATTGGTGGCCCTCAGCACGCAGGTTTGCTTAGAGCCGCATGTTCACCATCTGATGACGAAGTCTACGTCACTTGGACCCACGTGGATCCAAGCTGACCCTCACAGACACAGAAACTTCAAATAAGCCACTTAAAGAATGAATCCATGAGATTTTGTAATGATTACTGGAAGAATATACTATTCCTATAATATATAGAAAACACTGCTAGGTGACATTGATATGTAAAATGCATGTTTAACACAGTCCATTATAATGTTTCCCAGCAGAACTGAGTGTGTTAGCTGATTCTGTTAAAAGGGCTTAGTGCATTGGCCGGGAATCGGACCCGGGTCTCCCACGTGGCAGGTGAGAATTCTACCACTGAACCACCAATGCTATGTTCCAGGCTGTCTACAGGGTCACTCACTTGCACGCTGAGAACACTACTACTCTTTGGCCAAGTTTGAGATCATCACTTCAAACAAAGTGGCTGAAAAATGATTCCATGACATTTTATACTGGTCACCACAGGATGAATTTGACCAACTCTGGTGATCCACTGAGATGAGCTCCTCATCAGGTCAAAATTTTAGTTTATCAAGTGCTTAGCTTTATGATTGATGTTACCCCTCTGACCTGAGGAGCATACTACGAATGACGTTCAACACGGCCAGACCTTCTTTGCCTTAGTTGGCTCGACAAAACCTGAAACCCCAGTTGGAGATAACGGCGGTTATCAACGATCTCTGTTAAGCCAGGCTTTCTGCTTTAGGTTCTGTGTGCGCTCACATAAAAAGGAGTGTTTCAGTCATATGACTCCCTGAGTGCGTCCTGCTCCAAACAGAGATGTTATCAGATGATAAAATGGTGAATAAAAATCTATAAAGAACATAAAAAATATAAACGTAAAATGCAACACTGTTGCAAATAAGAGATTTATGATGCAGAAAAACGTTAATCTGAGGGTGAAATAAACATTTTAATTTGAGTTAATTATTTTGTCACTGTGTGCTCTCAGTGCTGCACATTAGAGCTGTGAAACTTTGAACTGGATCCAATTATACATTAAATGTGACTGCCCCATAGCCTAATAAAGAAGACATGGAAATCGCTTTAGTTTGTCAGCAGATCAAAGTGAAATTAATTTTATTGATTGAACAGGTATTCTTGGCAGCGCAAAAGAGACTTAGCAGCAGATTAGAATAAAGTATAATAACATTTATACATTTTCAGCATCACTAAATTAATACATGCACATTCCCGTGACTATGCGACGCTCAGTTTGCGCTTCATTCAGTGGTTTCAGTAAGGTATGGCTTAACAACTTGCATATATAGAACATATTCTTCCTGCAGAGAATCTAAATTGCACTTAAAACATGCTGTAAATGAAAGAATCAGTGAAAATGTGGCGCTTTTAAACAGAAACTTGGAAGATACTGAAAGCAGTATCACTCTTAGGCCATGTATGATATAATAAAACGAGCCAACTCACAGCTTAGAAAACGATACCATCAGATTTTATAGTGGCATTCGTACATCATAGAGAGTTGCACACTCTTTGATGTTATCTGGTTCTGTTGAAAGAGCTTAGCACATTAGCAGGGAATCGGACCCGGGTCTCCCACATGGCAGGCAAGAATTCTACCACAGAACCACCAATGCCACATCCCAGGCCACTACTGGGTCACTCGCACACTGAAAGCACTACTGCTCTTTGGCCATGTTTGAGATCATATACACAGCCATTAATTTGAAAAATCCCATTAGCTACTTGAATTTTCAAAATTTCCAATTTAGCCGTCATTTCCACCTTAGGAAACTGAAGCTGCTTTACTACAGAATTTAAACCACTCGAGTTACATGCTTTTGACTGTAAGTAAGTCATAAGTAAGTTTGTAAGGTTAGTTAGTGTTCTATGTTTTCCCCTCTCCCAGTTTTATACTGTGCTTTCTTTACATTTGCTTGGCACTCAGTCACTTTTTACACTGCAAGCTGCGCGCAAACCCACACGGATGCATCAGGATGCACGCTGAAACCATTACTACTCTTTGGCCATGTTTGAGATCATATACTTCAAACAAACTGCCAGCTCATGGCTCAGAAAATGATTCCATGAGATTTTGTACTGCTCACGAGAGGATGAATTTTATCACGTCTGGAGATCCACTGAGATGAGCTCCTCATCAGGTCAAAATTGTAGTTTATTGACTGCTAAGGGTTATGATTGGTGTTAGACCTGTTGTGACCTGGATGTGCTCACATTTAGAAATTCATGGTACATGTTCTTGCTCAAGGAGGAATTGTTGGGTTATTCTCTACAATGCTGTGAAGTGTCTCAAAACAGGTGAGAGTTCTACCACGGAACCACCTTATTAGAAGTCTACAATAGTGTGTCTTGCTTAAACGACGAAAACACAGTTACTTTTGAGGACAGGTTTTAGACCATATGCTTTAAACTTTTTAAGAAGGTATGAAAACAAGCCTCTAATTTGTGGCTATGAAAATGCTCCCGTGAAACTTTGTACATTCCCAGTCACGAGAGGATGAATCTGTACCAATCACCTGAGATGAGGTCAGCATTTGATTTTATCCATGCTAAGGTTTGAGTTCTTTTATACGTTGGTGGGGAACTGAATTCCACAATGCTGAGTCACTCACTGGCACTACTGATCTTGGACCTTCAGACTTTAAACGATGTGTAAACAAGTTTTCACCTGTTCTGACCAGAGGCCTGCACTACGAAGTAGGATTTTGTCTTATCCAGGTAACTTCAGGGTTAACCCTGGGTTTTCTGTACTAAGAAGGTGGTTCACTTGTTACCCGGGTATATCGCCGTGGTAACTTATGCTGTGAACCTAACCTGCTCAGCACAGTTGATCGTAGTCTGTTCCAGTAGAGCTGAGTGTGTAAAGTCGCACACACTCTGATGTTAAAAAGGAATAGTGCATTGGCCGGAAATCTGACTCGGGTCTCCTGCATGGCAGGCGAGAACTCTACCGCTGAACCACCAACTCCACACCTCAGGCCCTGTACAGGGTCACTCAGTCACATGCTGAAAGCACTACTACTCTTTGGCCATGTTTGAGATCATATACTTCAAACAACCTACCAACTTGTGGCTCAGAAAATGATTCCATGAGATTTTGTGCTGACATTCGGGATCACTAGTGGATGAATTTTATCATCTTTGCTGATACCTTGAGTTGATATCCTTATCAGGACATGTTCTTGCTCAAGGAATAAATGCTGGCTTTCTCCCTACAACACAATGTGAGGTCTTAATTTTGCTATGTCATAAGCTATGAGATGATGTATTTTATTATCTGGCATTATAAGAATAAAATTTAATTGATTGTAAAAATGTAGCTGAAACCAGCATATATGTTGGTATCTCTGTCAGACTGAGATTTGTCCTATCTATTTTTTCATGTTACCATGTGACCACCAAGCTCACCAGAAGATGAATTTCACTGAGATAATAAGAGAATGAGATTTTGGCTACCACCAATAGGAGGTTCACACTTTAGAGGATATGTAAACCACACATCAAATTGTGGCACAGAAAATGCATCCATGACGTTCATGGTCCCCTGAGAATGAATCTCACCCACTTCAGAGGTCCTTTTGTGGATTTTTTTATGGTCATTTTGTGACTCTGTTTATTCACGATGTGTCTCTTTGTGATCATTTCGTTTCTTTTTTTGTGGTCATGCTGTGTAGTTTTTATGTCTCCTTGTAGCTATTTTGTGTCCGGAAATGAAACAAAATGTGTAAGCAGCAATTATTTTAGCCACTTCTATTTATCTAAAATGCAGAGTTGTGTTATGGAGCTGACCACACTGGGAACCCCTGATGTAAACACTGCATTGGTATTGGACTCTGCTGAACAACAATTCAAATTTTGTGATCCAAGCCAAGGAGGATGGTCCCTGAGCAGCAAGCTCCCTGGAACAGGATGTAGCCCTGCAGCCCACACTAACCATCGGAAATCTGGACCTCCCACCCAGCCCCTAAACACAACACAGGCTTTGAAATCCAAGGCCTCTCCTTCTACAAAGCACCACAGAGAGGAACCAGAGGAAATGCAAAAAATTCCCAAACGAACCAGAAGTACACGAGTTAAAACATGAATACAGAGAAAGACTGTATTCAACAACAGACCCCACAGACAGTGTTCAGACACTAAAGCAGAACCCCATCCACGAGTGAAATTTGAAAGTGAAATTTGAATGAACAGTACGGTGCAAGTACCTAAATATGCACAATAAACCTTTTTGTGTGTCTTTGTAGTATTGTGTCTGTGTGGCCATTTTGTGGTGTTTGTGCTAACTAAGAACCACACATCCAGGTTACTGTTTTTGCCTCCAAACATTAAAATATCTGCACAGTGATGAATGTTATTGCACATAAAAGTATAGCATATTCATTTGTTCTGTGTTTTGGGTGCAACCTGTGCACCATTTCAACCCATTTTTCTTAAGAGGCTGTGCTACATACAGTAACCTCAGGTCAGTGAAATGTTTGCAGGATGTGAGAGAGGTGTACATAATTAACATGTGCTGTAACTTCATCATCATCTGTAATTTTTAATTTTTCCAAAAACGTGCACAAATCTCTGCTTTTCAACACCTCAGGCAAGTCAGCCGTCACATAGAGAATCACAGTTTTACAGTTAAATTGTTTGCTACATAGCAGCTGTCCACAGGTTGAGTCCTGAGCTCTGCTGATATTGGGACATTTTTATTTTTATGTGTATCAGTGTGATCTGTTTATTTTTCTTGTCCAGTTTATTTTTCTGCTTAAATTTAAAGTAGGGTATATTTTTTCATGATTGTTTGCATGGATGTTTGACATATCAATATATAGGATGCAACCTCAAGTCACTAAATAAAAACTGGTAATAGAATATAGCAAAAGGTATTCTGTTAACAATTAAACTTTAAACATGGCCAAAGTTTCAAACAGTAAGGTCATCCTACGCATCAGTAATCCCTTTGAGCCAAAGACTCAGGCTACAGACTGCTTTCAATGCTCAGATTCCTGCAATTTTTCTACTCTTGGGTCTGGCTGACACCAGCGAGGAGACTTTGTTATGTTGTCTCTGCTGCTCTGAGACTGGCACCCCCATCCACCTGCTGTGTCTTACTTGGAAACTCACCTGACCCTTCAAATTTTGGAGGCTGACGCAATTATTATTATTATTATTATTTTTTTCAGTTGTGAAGGGAAGGCAAAATTGTTATTCTGAAGAAGAAAACACAATACAGTAATGGATTTAGTTTCTTTTTTTCAGACTATTATCTCAACATTTCTAAATAGAGAACCCCCACTCCCTGGACTGCTAGTTTGGTAGGGGGTGTTTTCCAAGATAATCCAGAACGAAGGGTCCCTATTGATCTGTAGGCCAAAAAAAAATTCAATTTCATGTTGTAGATTTTTTTTTTTTTCTGGCAATGTTTGGAGTGAAGACAAGACATGTTTTTTTTTTGCAGGTCTTTGACTGTAGCTTTCTGTTAGGAATGTCAGAACACCACAAGCAGCTTTCTGGCATCTGCCATTTTGGTTTAAGGCATCAAGTGAGCAACAGACACGTAGGCTAAGTTTCTGTTCTGCTTGAACTACTGTGCTACAATACTTTGTAGCTGTTGTTCAGAAATGGTGTGATCAGTTTGCAGAAGGTTCGCATTTTATGGGCAAAATCTGCTTACCCTGTAACAAAGGCTAAAGGACATCAGTGTTGTTTAATTTCAGTGCTGACATATAACCAACAGACATTTGTAAAACGTTCTTGTGTAGAAATCAAGTAAATCAGCTGCACGTCCTCTGCTGTGTTTAGGTGGATACCTGAAAACACGAGGTTTGCATCGACTCTGGCTTCTCCCTTCTCTCCGCAGACATTCTCTTGCGCGCTATTGATCCGCCGGCTTCTACTGTGTAAAAACTGAGCGCACCTCTCACGCAGGGACGAACAGGAAGTCCAGAAAAAGGAAAAATCTGAGGGAAGGGAAAAGTTAAGATATTGTGAAAGATGAGTCGAATTTATCACAACACATCTTTGCAAAACAAACCGGTACACAACGAGAAGTTTGGCCGTGCATGGTGTCCCGCTGCGTTTGAAAGGTATGTGTTCAGGAGCTTCACTTTCACATGCCATAATGTTTCCCCTGTGTGGAGGCAGAACCAAACTCCATTAATAAATCGGTCCGTTTTTCAGCTTTTCATAACATAGAGAGAAGATCAGTGAGTTTTACACTCTTCAAAACATATATTTTTAAAATGAAATCATTTCGGGTATATGCAGCACATTGTAGGTAGATGTACTGTGAGCCCACTTCACTAACTACACCAATGAAAATTCTGCCTGCACAGTACATATATGTGTGTGTGTGTGTGTGTAGCAACTTTGTGCATCTTAATACTTCCTTCTTCACACATTTGTGCTGTGGTTATAAATAAAGTGATGACTCTGAAATGGCTGCAGTTCCTCCAGTGAAACTGACCCCAAACGCATGTTTACAGCCTGGTTTAAAAAAAAAAAAAAAAAAAAAAAGGTTTTAGGTTCAACAAATAGTCCTGCGACCTGTCCAGGGTGTACCATGTGACAGCTGGGATAGGCTCCAGGCCTCCCGCGACCTTGATTTGGATAAGCAGAAGAAAATGGATGGATGGAAATTGGTCAGTTTTTTTTAATAATTGGTACTGGTAAGGTTTAAAGGTAGGGGTGTGTCACCTTTGATTGACAGCTGCTGTGTCTGCTAGGCCTCAGAGGGGGCATTTGGCTCAACTCACTTTGCAATACAAAAAGAAAACTGCATACTTAGATGGTATAGTGTACACAGCAGGAGAGAGATTTTCTCAAGGTGCAGAATTGGATTAGTGAACTCACCACATACTAGAACACTGTGAATGCAGAATCTCCTCAACACATTTCCATTTGTTTTGCAATTTTCAAGTGAGATCGTGCTTTAAAGCTAGCCTCACCACCTGATAAATGACTGCTTTTTAGTTCCAAAGAAACATATGAGGGGTACTTCCCTATGTCTGATTTGCACAGGTCCAAAATCAGTGTCCTCCTCAGTTACGTTACTGTGGTTGCTGCTAAGCTTATTAACCGAATAATTAACATGTGCTTGGCTGTTACTGCGGTAACTTATCATTGATGTGGGCATTTAACTTTTTCATTACCAAACTGTATGTTTTCATTTTACTTATAGTTAGAAAAGTACGTCAGTAGAATTCAGCCGAGGGGGCACAGGGACCTTTTTGGACAGGCCTGGACCCCCGAGACCTGCTCATAACACCAACACTGGCTAATTGGAGTCACTGAACTGAACCTCTTAATCCTGTTTGTGCTGTTGATGCCTTTTCCAGCATTTTGATGTAATTGTCTGGGAAATAATATGTCCTACTGTGAGGTACAGACCATCCAAGAAGTTTGTGCTTCAGTTTTGGCGAGTGAAAATCTATCATGTTAGTCTGTTACGTGGCACTTATTAGAAATTATGTGTGCTGTGTTTAAAACTAAGGCAATATATCAGTAAAATAGTCTGTATGAAAGCTGTACCTTTTTTCTAATTTTAACTGGGGGAACACATAATGAATCTAAGATACGGTTTGACGATGGCTGGTAGCCAGTAAAAAAAGTATGTTGCTGCTGGCCCACTGGAGCCAGTGACGGTGTTTCCACTACTCACAGTTACCAACAGGGAAGTTGCAGAGTGCCCTTTGGTGGACCAACTATACAATATCAACACTCATAACATGGTTGAGGGGTGTTTCTCCCATCTCTTCTTTACTTTTTTATTTTTCATTTATCAGCAGTTATAAATACTGATACCGATAGACTGGCAAACAGCTAATATATTGGCCCACTGATATTAGCAGGTATTATCAGCCTGGCAGTCAGTCGTGCTCTGTTAATTCGTGATTCTAAACTGGCCGTGGATGTGAGGTAGATAAAGTGCTTGAAGTGTATAGATGACTCTGTAAGAATGCCTGGTTAAAATGTGACTTGTAGTCTAAAGTGCTTTGAGTGGTCAGTAAGACTAGAAAAGACCTACATAAATGTACATATTACAGTATATGGCCAGTAAAACTCTGATCTCCTGGCACAGGGGGCCAGTGGGGGAAAAACTTTACATTGTGAACTGCACATATTGCTTGCCTACAACAAGCTTGCAGACTGGTCTCCCAAGGTTTCAGTGTAACAGCTAACATGTGTGGTGAAATGTGGTAAGAGTTTTGCATGCTGGTTTCTCAAGTTACTGCTAGCTGCACATTGCTCTCCAAATGCACAAGTAGATATTCAGTATTATTTTTCTACACAGTGGCCCTGGTGTTCTTCTAGAAGGAAAGCTGCTTGATGTTTCCAGACATGCAATCACTGACACCAACAATCAAAAGGTACAGTAGTAAAACCAGCCTAGCATGACACTTTCTCATTTCTCATCAGTAGATGTAAATTCTTATCATAAACTCACAAACTGAGAACAGCTCCTACCTTCCCTTCAGTTCAGAGAGTTTTTTTCAGTCCACTGTTCTGGGAGCGTGTATTGGTGATGAGAAGCAGAAATAGTTGAGAACCACTGTACACTGGAAGTTATTCATTTATTCATTTTCAAAGGTCAGCACATTGTCAAAGTAAAAATGAAACAGTGCGTGAGTGGCAAATGTTGACTAAATGTAAAGGCTTAAATCATTAACTTAAAGTAGGAATAAAAACATTAACAAAATAACTGTCTGAAAGAAAAAAATAAGTTCAGAAGATTTCCCTGTCAGTGGAGACACATGAGACTAAAGATGGGCACAGATGAAACACACAAATCAGACTTTGCTTTTATCTTCTGTCACTTGCAGGTACGTTTCTATGTGCTGTACATCAAACCCAGCCGCATCCATCAGAGGAAGTTTGATACCAGTGGAAAGGAGGTCGAGCCAAACTTCAGTGACACCAAAAAGGTCAACACTGGCTTCCTCATGTCCTCCTACAGTGAGTACACAACAACAAACATTTGTGTTTATGTTTGAATATCTTCTCTCCTCCCTAAACATTTTGGATTTTGGATTTGCCAGCTGTGCAGCGTCAGAATGGGCGGAGCAAGATATAAAGTGCATTCACGTGCAAACTCTAGAAATCTCCATTTGTTTGTATGGCAAGAATGTCAGTAGCCTTTGGGCCAACACTAATTTAAGTAATGTTGAGTGGAGCGTGTTCAGGCTGTGATTCAGTTCCTCATTATGACTGATGAGATTTTGGATTGAAGCTGTAATTGCAGATACAATGATACTTTACTGTTAAAGTCTAAAGTAGAACAGATTATAGTGGGCTGTCCAAACCTCATGAACTAAATGACACAAAGTCACTGATGGACTGTGCTGCATCTATTAAAACTAATGATGATATCCATATTCACCAGTAGCGTGAGGTGAGTTTCACAGAAAGGCAAGCAGAGACAAATTATATTAGTACATTTGCTCACCCAAATGATTTCCTAGAGATGCTAATCTGAAAGTGCTGGTGGAGCTTGCACCTGTTCAGCTTGCCTTTTTTATTAAATCGAACCTGGCAGGAGTTCCCCTGTCCATCATTAAAGCTTTTCTTGCTAACGTGCTAAAGAAGTTATTAAAAACTTCTTCACACTCATCACATGTTGACCAAGGTGAGCGAAAACGTAGCTGTTAAGATGATAAATCACAGAAGCTTCTTTACTTGCTTATGCTAGCTCTGTTTTCAGATAGTAACTGATCTCAGAGCACTGAAGTCAGAGCCAGTGGCAGCTTGTCTAGTGCGCCAGTCTCCCTTCAGTACCAGCACCAGAATTTGTTAATCGGACATGGGCATGCCCATGAAAATGCTGGCCCCATACAGATTCCAATGGAATCATAGTCAAGCAGAGTTTGCTTGTCTATTGTCTGCTTCCAGAGACAGTAGTCAACTGCATCCACAAGATGGCAGTAATTTAAAAGATGGACGCAAACAGGTGAGAAGCTTTATGCCGGAACACTTTTTGAGGTATAAGGAGAGAGATCGTTTTCACTTTGGTAGCTTTAAATTCATGTCCAACTTTAGATTTCACTGGGCAAGCATTATCTGCCTTGCTTGTGCTGATGGAACACCGCTGATATTTAACAAGAAAAAGCACTTTCTTCTGTGTGTGCTTGTGGACGAGGAGCTCTTAATTCTTCTAACTTGGTCTCACTGTGCATTCTGTCTTTACAGAGGTGGAAGCTAAAGGGGAGTCAGACTGTTTGTCTGAGGAGCAGCTTTCAGCGGCGGTGAACAAAGCCGAGCTGGTGAAGATAACTGACAGGCACCGACCAGCCGGGACTTGGGCCTTTTGGTATGCAGAGTCAGACATGGAAAAAACAGAGCTAGAAACAGGACAGGAAGTACGGTTGAAGACCAGAGGAAAAAGTCCTTTCATATGTGAGTCTGTCTAACTTGCTATTTGCTGTTTACTTGCCTGTACAGCCCAGCTTTTTGTACGTTAATAACTGAGGTATCCAGATTATTCTGCCGATAATGCTGACACAAGTGTGGATTTTATCTTCGAGAACTGTTCTCAGAGCAGCAAGTCCTTAAAGCATGTTTTTGGTTTTATTTCAACCTAAGTATTTCAAATTAATGTGGTTATTTTAGCCACATATCCCTGAATCTCTACAACTGAGGTTTGGGGAAGCAAAATAAGCAAGACTCATAGAGCCCAAATTACCCCATCAATGGAAAAGATACCATATTAAAACAAACTGAAATTATTTAAGCTTAAACCTACTAAAAGGAAAAAAAAACTCAGATGCTTGAGCCCAGCAAGGGGTCAGTTTATGCTGTAAATTTAAAATGGTTATAACTGTAATAAATGCTAGCCAGTGTAGTAGAAAAATACAAGTTAATACAAGTTCATCGTTGTGGCGTAATTGTCTTCACATATAGTTGCTTATATGTAGTAGTCTTCTTTGTATATGTGTAACTATCATCCGACTTGTGTATGAACCTTTTTATCAGTACACAGGAATTTGAACCTGGAGTTGTAAAACAAGGATTGTGTGTATGAGCGTTTAGGGAGAAGGAGTAGGTTCTGATTTACACCTTCTATGGTATGCTTGAGTAAACCTTATGTCATTGATGAACTGCACACATTCTGTGCATGTGATGATCATGCTTTAAAGGTTGAGGGTTTGCCTTTCTTTGTCATCAGATGTTCTCAGACCTAATTCTGTCTGTATCTGATCCCTTTGCAAGGGTTGATTAAATAATACAAAAGACACTTTGGAGCCTCTGAAAAGTATTTTTTGGAATAGTCCTAGTTTTTGATGTGTGTCATTTAGAAAAATTATTTTAGAATGATTTAGTTTAGAATGATTTAGAATTATTATTTTTTGTCTCCCGATTGCCAAGACTTGGGAGAATAATTTTCAAAAGCCAAAAACCACATATTTGTCATAGCATAGGGTTAAGGTCAGGGGTATCTGTTATTATCTGTCATTATCAGTGATCAGAAACTTAACACATTTGGAAAATGTTTTTAAGCTTAACCAAATGTTTTTATTTTACATTACTGTTCATTTTGAAATGGCATCAATGTGTTTACTTGATTAGAATACAGTTTCACTTTTGTGTATTTCCATGCCAGGTTTAGTCCTAAATTGAATTTGAATTGGTATTAAAATAGACTCTAAAAGTTATTTGTTTAAATTTATTGTACCTGTAGACACACTGTATATCACATTCACCTGTAAAAGTCTGTGAACCTTGGTTAAGCTTTAAATTTGAAGCAGCTGGTCCAAAGTCTACAGCTATGTTTTTCAAAGCCAGAGGCTCTGTTTGCTTTTCATGGTCTTCACAATTGATAAAGTCTAGTCCCTGCCCTGACCTCAGTAGCAGTGGGAAGTGAATGAAATTACAAAAATTAAATTATTTTGTTTTTCTGGGCTCTCTCTAAAGTTTCTCCTCAAGAGGAGCAAGCAGAGTTTAACCAGTTTTATATTCAGAAGACTCGTCATCCTTTTGATATTCAATAGCTGTCCTTTGGTTTGTTCTCAGCCTCTAATTTTCACATTTTTAGCCAGAATTCATTGCAATGTGGACATTTGGGCATTTATTATAAGATGTCTGTATCTTGTTTTATATTTCTTTATTAATTTTGTCTACTTTGATTTTTCGCAGCTTAGAGAAGTAACTGAGCTAGAGTTAGAACTGAAGCACGAATCAGGCATTCAAAGTTTTCAACACAGTGAACAATGTACTTGCCCATGAATCACCAGATTTTTCAGATTTCTTCTGTATCAAAGTCAGTCATAGTTGCCAGGAACAGTTAACAACTAAGTTGGCATATCCTTATAGTGATGGTAAAGCTTAAAGACAGTTGATCACTTCACTTCCTTTAAGATCTGTGAACTCTTTAAAAACATTAAAAAAAAAACTTATTTACTTCTTTACTTCTGTGTTTCATGTTCTGCATAAGTAACTTTTGTCTTCCTTAAATTGCAGTCTCTTTGGCCAAAGTTGATGGTGGCACCGTGACCAAGTGTAACTTTGCTGGAGACGAGAAGGCCGGAGCTTCATGGACAGACAAAATAATGGCCAACAAGGCAGACGCCAGCAGCATTCAGAAGCCCGACGGAGGAGGCGAGGGAGCAGAGGAGGACGAATGGGTGAGGACTGAATCCATAACAGTTAACTCACATAATACCAGTGATGTAGCCTGGATCAGTGATTTGCTGGTTATTTTTATTTTTCTAAAAGCTTCTTGCAAGACTTCCTTATAATTTCCTGAAAATTCATGCAAAATTCCAAAATAAATTCTGTGACTGTCTGACCCCTGCAACTGTGGGCAGGCTAAAGCAGCTTAAATAGCATGCCCTATATGAAATTTGCCAGGGCACCAGGTGAGCCATCAGCTGCTGTGGGCTAGCATTAAGATCTGGTCTGGCTGGAATGCAGCTAAGATTGAGCTTTGTGGCTTGCCTGAAGGAAATCTGTGCTCCATTATTTCAGCTGCAGGAACTTTCTCTGGGACTGGGAACTCACCGCTGTGGGGATAAATTAACTTCCAAAAGAGTTATTTTACCTCCAAAACAGTCTCTGCTTGAGTTGAAGCACTTTCTGAAAGTTCAGGAACTTGGGGGAGGGGCTGGCAGCACTGAACATTTCTGATTGGTCATTGGTATGATTTGCCTAATTTTGTCTAAACTCTAAAAGGTCTTAAGGAGCTTTTTAATTACTTGAAAAAGGTTCCTGTGACAAAAAGGTCTGGGCACTTTGAAAGGAAATTGAGCTGTAAAGCGTGGCTCATTTTTATCTAATCAACTAAAGATATAATTTCCTTTTATTTTCTTAAAAATTATGCACATTTTCTCTGTTTCCTCTGTTTGTTATGAATTGTGTAGGATTTTATGACAGATTTTGAGAGCGATTATGAGGAAATTAACTGGAAATTACAGGTCGCATTCACAATATATAATATATGAGACTGAGAGGTTGGCAAGATCTCTTTCTCATCCTCATCCTCCCTGGAGTTAGTGGACGTAACTTTCATGTGACTTCCCACTAGCACCCCTAGACTAAAAATATCGTCCAAGACAAACTGGGTTCTTGTGCTTCTAGGTAATGCCTTTTAGATGTATAGTGTTATTCTGTTGTACTGAAGTGCATACAGATAGCAAAATGCAGTTGTGACACCTGCCAACAGGTGTCACAACTTGACTTTGAATAAAAGCCGTTTGCAAATGTGTATGGTATTCCAGGACCTGCTCAAACAGCTCTGTCTTTAGTAATTAACTTTAGATTGCTGAATATTTAAGCAACAATGTAGGGTTTGAGGTTTGAGAACCGAATGTTACTCAGTGTTACGCTGAAAAACTTAAAATAATTTCCATGAGAACAGAGTTATGTCAGAAAGAATCTGTAGGATGCCTCTCTTGCGGTCGCCTCTCCCATACCCACTGAGGTCAGTGGTTTAAACTTTGGGCCCCTTAATTTTGTGTTGCTGTGCCGTAGCCAGCTCTTTAACACCGCACTGGTGGAAAACGGGTATTAGTAGTCTGACATTTGGCACATGCTGTCACCGTAGGCAGTTACTTTGCTCGTTGTTAACCTTTTTACACCAACCAGGTCATCAGCAAGGGTTAGGGTTTAGTTTTGTTTTAGCTACAAAACTAAACAGGCAAACTTTCAGATTCATACACACATTTTGACATTAGAGTTAAAAACATTTCTATTTGGTTGTTGCACATAAGCAACATTTCTTTAAAAAGGGCTGGATGTTAACCTAACACAAACCCGACCCTGAGGTCTGAGTTATCCTCAGTGACGACCCCAATCCCAGCCCTGAACGCTAACACTATGTCTTTTTATATTTTGGGACAAATGTTAATAGTTTTTGATGAGTGTCAGTTAGAATGATTATTTGTTTTGTTCCCTTGATTGCCAAGACTTGGGGGAATCATTTTTAAAAAGAAAAAAATTACATATTCTGTAATCTTAGGGTTAGGGTAATCACAATGATGACTTAGAGCTCAGAAGGTTGAGAGGTTAAAGACCACTCCTGCTAAACAGCACTTTGATTATAGAACAGGCAATTACTCACATTAGATCCACATTCAGCATTTAGCTTTCTTTTTGCCTTTTGGCACTTTGAGTCCAAAGAGATTCAGACAAGCTGACCTGACCAATAAAAATCCTGCCTTTCCTCAAACTCACTTTACTGCCTCAGACCTTGATCAGGAAACGTTTTAAAAAAATATGTCATAAATGAGTAATTAAAATTTATAAAACATGTATAACTTCTTGGAGTGCAAGAACTTTGTGTTTTGGATTTCCTACCAGAACTTTGCTTCATGGATGCATGACATCAGTTAGGGAAAGAAAGTGAAAGAAATGCAGTCAGTTACATAAGCTATCAGGCATGGGGGCTCTCGACCTCTTTGTAGAGTGATGTGGAAAACAAGCTATGATTTGGCCGGACGTGAAATGGACAGCAAAAACCCTTCTGTGGCTGCAACTGTTATTCAGGATATAAACAAAGCAGGTGATGTCTTAGACAAACAGAAACCAGAGAGCACTCACTCCACCCGCTGTATTTCTCCCACAGGATGATTGAAAAAAACGGTCTTTCCCATCAGCTTGAAGTCACGGCCCTGATCCAGTCCCCAGGGTGGATTGGACTTCGACATTTATATCTCACATATATTGCCTTGGGGCTGGAAACCTTGCGTCACCTCTACAGTATGGGACTAACTGGCTGTGTCTTGGAAACTGCACTGTTCTCTTCTTGTATATTTCACCACATTTACATGACTGGGCCTGCATTCCCTGCTATTATTACTGTCCCAAATACATAATTTTTTTCAGCATGCTTTAATTTACATCCTTTCTCTAGGCCACAAAATGTTATGGTTTAAAAAAAAGGGGCAATAGAAAAAGAAATATTGTATATTTGGTAAAAAAAAAAAAAAAAAAAAAATAAAATTAAAAAAAAAAAAAAAAATTAAAAAAAAAAAAAAAA
>VUQI01025679.1:0-19044 GCA_015106735.1 Paratilapia polleni | reverse complement strand
TCTGGGAACTGAGGAGACCAGTTGTGGACTTTTGGGAGAGGAATGTTGTCCCATTCTTGTCTGATATAGGATTCTAGCTGCTCAGCAGTCTTGGGTCTTCTTTGTCATATTTTTCATTTCATGATGCTCCAGATGTTTTCCGTTGCTGAAAGGTCTGGACTGCAGGCAGGCCAGTTCAGCACCCGGAGTCTTCTATTATGAAGTCATGCTGTTGTAATAGATGCAGTATGCAGTTTAGCTTTGTCTTGCTGAAATATGCAAGGCCTTCCCTGAAAAAGATGTCTGGATGGGAGCATATGTTGCTCTAAAACCTGTTTATACCTTTCAGCATTGATGGTGCCTTTCCAGATGTGCAAGCTGCCAATTCCATAGGCACTAATGCCCCCCCATACCATCAGAGATCTAAGATGCTCTTTTTATACCCAGTCATGTTACTGACCTCTTGCCAGTTAACCTAGTTAGCTGCAAAATGTTCCTCCAGCTGTTTTTTTTTTTTTGTACCACTTTCTTTTCCAGCCTTTTGTTGCCCCTTTTTGAGACATGTTGCTGCCCTCAAATTCCAAATGAGCTAATATTTTTCATGAAATGGTAAAATGTCTTATTGCAAACATTTGATATGTTTTCTATGTTCCATTGTGAATAAAAAATATGGGCTTATGAGATTTGCAAATCATTGCATTGTTTTTATTTACACAGCATCCCAACTTTTTTTGGAATATGGTTTGTATAATGAAACATATTTAATAGTGTTCTAATTTTTAAAAAACTCAATAAAAATAACTAATATACAGAACAGTGTGCATTTATGTAGGCATGGAGAGAAGCCAAAAACACCAATTGTCACTTCTCATGTCAACACTGCAAGAAGCAGATAACTTTTTTTTTTCCTGCAGTTACAGCAGAAACACAAACAATGCGGTCATTGTGCAGGCAAATATAAACTAAATGCACTGAAGCTTGAGCATAACCAAAAGTATCAAGGGAGGTTGCTACAGAGGGATAGTTTTTCCTGTTTTACATCTTTCCTCCAGACAACTTTTCACATCTGATTTCTGCAGGATAGTCCTCCCTGAAATTACCAGTATAATTTCAGCCAGAATTTCATAATAGGAGGAACCTGTTTTTTTTTTTGTTTTAAATCTGAGAAGTGATCAGAAGTCAACAAAAGTCTCAATGTAGGAACATCATCACTTTGTTCACAGTTTTCACCTTTATTTGCATAAACTTCTAAACATAACTGTTCTTTAATTTTCTTTTTTATATTCTGTGGTATAAAAGTTGCAGGTCACTTATACAAAGTTACAGTAGATCCACCAACAGGGTTCTAATCCATCAAAATGACAGCCTTCAGATTTTTGTCATTGTTTAAAAAAATCCATTCCATGACCTCTGATATGAGGAAGACAGGGAGGTAGTAGAGAACAGAACTTAAGACTTAAAGGACCAGTGATAAAGCGCCTTGAGGCAACTATTGTTGTGAATTGGCGCTATATAAATAAAACTGAATTGAACTGAATAGTAAGATGAGTTTAAAAACAAAAACCCAGAAGCACTTGTATTTTGTATCACTTTATCCAGTTCCAATACAAACACATCCTGACAGAGACAGTGTTTCCATAAGGAAGCTTGCCTTTGGCATGCTGAATGTTACACTTTCCAGATCGCTTTGCAAACAGAAAAACATTGGCTTTGCAAGAAGAAAACTTCCTGGCTCCAAATCAAGCCAGGAGATTTGTGGGATAAAAATCATTTTATACCCATCAGATACTGTTTAAAGTATGACTTCAGGCATGCCCACCTCAGGCACAAACTGTTTAAATAGCCCTTCCTGAGCTCAGTTTCCTGTCTTGTGAGAGGTCACAAAAGAGCACCTTTGACCCTCAGAGAGAGAAAAAAAAAAAAAAAAAAAAGACCCTTTAAACATGGAGCTCCTGCTTTAGTGCACTAAATTCTTTCCTCTCCAACTTACCTTTTTGCATGGCTCAGGCAGCTAGAAAAAATAGACACTATATTCCCCAAATATCTTTACTTAACAAGCCACTGTGCTTGAAGTCCTCCATACTGTCACACTTACAGCACAAGTGATTATATGGTTCAAAAGGACAAGACTGCTGGTAAACTAGAATTTTCTCTAGTGTTAACAAGGCCCTAAAACCACCAGAGAATGTAACAAACACTATGAGTGTACCAAAACCAGACATAGCTTATCCCTCTGTTGCCCACAAACTTATTTTAAATGCATAAGTGAATGTTCTTTCATCACCATGAAGACACCCTGTAGACTGTTTTATTCCCCCTCAATCCCACATACACCCTCCTATTGTGACAACTCACTAGAGTAGGAAATGTAGATTAATCTGCCACTGAAGACAGTCAGCCAGGTGATAATGACTTAACACAATATATCCAAATATATAAAATAAAGCGCTTTGAGTGGTCTGTAGGAACAGAAAAAGCACTACAGAAATGCCAGTCCGTATCAGCATATATGATGGCCAATTTTAAAACTTTTTTTTCTTTTTGGTGTGGGGTCATTTAGAAACACTGTCACATAGTTTGTCCAGCAGAGGGCTTTGGTTCCACAGTCCTCTCAGCTTTGTGCAGCACATGCAGTGGAGCAGCATCACAGATAAGCAGACAGTAGTGCAGTCCTGATGGCAAGTTACCATCTAGTTTGTGAATTACATTGCTGCAACGTTGATAAGCAATGCCCTCATAATCATTACTTTTAATATAACATGTACATTGGGGGTGTAACAATTGATGGTAACATGATAAAAATAAAATAATCAGTTGTAATTAAAAATGAAATATCAATATTGCATCAATAACACACATACGATAACATGATAATTGTGTTATTGTGTTCTGTACATTTATGGTTGCACTCTCTCCACCTCCATGCACTTTTATTTTGTCTTTAATTTGCCTGAAAAGCCCTCACACAAGCCAAGACTTTTACTGCAATCAGTTCATGTCATCAGTAGAGATAATCAATATGTGAAAGTGTGACATTGTGACAGCCAGTTTACTGTGTTTGAAGCAGCTCATTATACTGATCCTAAAGATTTTGTGTGTTCAGAAGTAAATTATGGGATTGAGATTGAGAATCACAGTAATCTGGATTTGTTGACAACAATAACAGACAAATATAACTTTGTCCTTACTCCTAAAACTGACTCAATGACACAGGTCAAACTGCTAGAGGGTCAGTGTAGTTTTTGTGCCTGACACAAATTCCAAGACTTCAGGGATACAAGAAGCTTCTATGCTATGTGAGCATCAAAGGCAGGAGTGAAGTTCTATAATTCACAGTAGTCAACCCCCCCCCGACAGACGGCTACTTGTCAACCAACCTCTGTTCTCCGTTTGCCATTTAGGCTCTTCTCTGGAGGAAGACAGGATCATTTGTGAATATTGCCCCTGATTCCCAAACAGACATCACACCAAGGGTAAATATAACTCTGACAGAGGACTGATCTAATGTGATTATTTGCAATAATCAATGTGCCTTCTGTTAACACACATCCTCCTTTCATCTCTGCCTTAGTTTAAACACTCAGTTGTGGGCTTGACACAGTGGCAGGCAGTTTATGCTAATATACTTTAAATACAGTCAGAAAGAGTATCTACAAAATGGATCATCATCTTTGTAAGTTGGGAATAGTAACATGGAGATAATAAAACAAAAGCAAAAAATCTTGTTTGAACATTTGTTGAGGGCTAAAGCTAAAAACTGATACTTCCCTTTGAACACATCCTTTTGTGAACATTGTTGGCTTGAGAGACATCAGTCAGACTCATCTCAATTCTCTAACAAGACTGTCCGGAGCTGGTCCTCCTCACTCATGCTGACTGTAGCAATGGCACCATCGTTGAACTCAAAGGAAGTCCCGCCGTCCACCACCATGCAGGCATCCCAACACCGGGAGCGGACACACACCCTGAAGGCACAAAAGACCCCCAAAAAAGATTAAAGGCTTCTGTTTAGAGCACAAACTCTTATCAACCTCCTGTTCTGCTGGAGACTGACGAGCATCACTGACTTGCTGGCGAAGCCTCTCTGCCGACTGTTGGAGAAGACTCTGTTGACGATGGGCTCCCTGACGCTGTAGAACAAGCGGCTGTCATCTGGACTGAACACCAGAGACTTGTTGTATTCGTCTGTAACTGAACAGACACAACAGCAACATTAAAAAAAAGGCTCTAAAACTATACAAGTCTACAATAATGACAGGAGGAATATGAGCTCACCTTTTTCAATAAATCCTTGGTTAAGTGGGATATCAAGACCTGACTGGGACTTTCCTGAAGGAAAAAATATACAGTTAGAGAATTCAGAAAACTCTTTTGGAAACAAACAAGGTTTAAGAGACTGAAGAAGTCACTTGGATAAAACAATAATAACAATAAAACATATAAAACAATAAAACATAATTGGATGAGTGATGAAACATTTCTCCCACTGAAAATGCTACGTCCAGATGAACAGAATCAACTTTCTGGGAAAAGGAGGTTTAACTTTCAAACTTGGATCTACAGATTCTTGTACACCTGTTTTTATTGGCAATTTCTGTTACACAAAAACGTTATCTTATTGTGCAGACACATATACAGTCTTATCAGCCCCCTCCACCCTCTCACTCATACATGTCCTTATCCAAAGCCACACAAATCACACAAGCAAAAGAAGCACATACAAGGACCAATTATAACTGTAATGATAGTAATATTAATAATAATAAAAAAAACATCAAATTATAACTCGATATCCAGAATAGTACAGTTAAAGCCAGGTGTTACCAGGCAGATCCTGATATAGTGCATTCCAGCTGAAAAGTATTTACGTGTAGTAGGATCACTGCAGTTTCTGTGTCTGTCACTACCAGGCCACAGAGGCGGAGAATGGGCAAAGAAGGAAATGTTGATACAGATCCAAATGACTTTATTTAAAATTGGAAAATTTAGCATTAACCTTGTTGGACGAGTGCCCTTCTGGTTTGAACTGACAGGGCCTCAGCATAACTAATAAAGTAAGACCAGGTTTTATTCTTTTTTTTTTTTTTTTTTTTAAAGTGATCCACATACTGCATATTTAGAGTGGACCTATTATGCCTCTCCTTATTTTCTGTCATATATACTATTCCAGTGGTAGATACTCATGTTAAACGTGTCCAAAGTTTCAAGTACTCAGGTCAGTGTATGTACAAGGAATCCACTGCTCTAAAAACTCAAGTTTCAGACAG
Source organism: Paratilapia polleni (assembly GCA_015106735.1). NCBI lineage: Eukaryota > Metazoa > Chordata > Actinopteri > Cichliformes > Cichlidae > Paratilapia > Paratilapia polleni. The sequence goes on along the minus strand of VUQI01025679.1, from coordinate 13,798 downwards.
TTTTGTACTTATGGATCTGTCTGATGCCAGAGAGTGCCTATCTGCAGTATGGTTATCTCAGGCACACAGCTCTGGGTGTGAGCACAGAAGACCCACCCACCTGCCGTTCAACCCATCTGTTTACCAGGGGCAGCCATTTAAAAGAAAGATGGTTAAAGAGAAGAGTGGCCTTAAAGGGGGAGGAACTAAAACTGCTCATTTCAGGCACAGAATGAACTGAGAGGCTGCACCAAGGTTCACCATAAGAAAAATAAGGCTCATTTGAACTGTGAATCATGCAAAGCTACTAGTAGAGTCCAAGGATAAAATGTGTAAGTAGAAATGAGCAGAACAGATCCCCTTTTTAAAATTTTATTTTCTTAATGTAGAATTATACATTGCCACCTGGGTCTAGCAAAACTGGTAAGACTGGCAATGAGGCAAATGTGACTATACACCTTAGTTGACCCAAAAGAGGTTTGAGTGCTTTGCTACACTGATTGATGAGTGATGTTCACAAATTACAGACACATCCTGCAAATCTCTAACCTCTAGTCTGCAGAAGTGTGGTGGAATCTAGGAGACTTTAGCATCAAACTTGCACATGTACAGTACATACCAATTTTTAGAACCTCCTCCACTGCTTGTTCAGCAAGTCTGTTGATGTTGTATGACCTGTGGACAATGAGAGAGAAGATCATGAATGAGCTGAAGAGTGTAGAGACAGGATTCTTGAGCTTTCCTAACTTATAAATAAATACAGTCAACATTATCTATTTAAAGAATTAGCATTTATTGGTAATATAATAAATAACAGGCCCAACTGAAAATAAAAAGTAAAAATGTATTATGTTCTTCTTTTATTTGCACTATTTGTCTCGTTACTTCATACTGGTGTTTAAGGTCTTGCTAGTATCTCCTTTCCCTGTTTCTCAGTGTGAGCACACCTCCTCACTCACACTCACACTCACACACACACACACTCACACACAATAAGTGCAGTGGAGCAGAGACAGGTGAAGTTTAATAATATCAAGCTGACGACAACACATTATGTTACTGTAAGAGCAATAAAATCTTCCAAGTGAGTATTTCACTGAACCTGAGAGAGAAGAAGACAGGAGAGACATTGCTGTCTGAGCTTTTCAGTTGTGCCAACTCACCTGACCACAGTTTTGTGGTTAAATAAGAAATTAATGCAAAGATGAAAAGATGATGGCACGGCAGGTGTGTACCTCCAAATTGCTGTCCCTTTGCTATAAGCCCTTTCCAAGCTATGTTTGCACTCCTGTTAGCAGCCAGTGCACTGATGTTGACGTGTGGCCTAGTAAACACAGAACATAGCACTGAACAAAACAAATCGGCCCCACTGAGTAACTGGTTGTCTCAGATACCAGATCCAGCTTTGAGTCAGGATCAGACTGATATCAAGATTCAAATATTGCATGGGTCCATCCCTACAAGATCATTGCTCAGTCCACAAAAAATATGCTGGTACATGCTAGCTACCTGTCAGCACACAACCAGATTTTAGAGGTTTTCTCTACAGCCTGCCAGACATCAGTGCTCTGTACTGTTCCAGTGATGCAATATACTGGAGAATTTTGGAAATAAAACTAAATACCACAGAGATATACCACCCAAATCTTTCCAGTGTTAAATACAGCAGTTAACTTCAAGGGGTGGTAAAACAAAAAGGAAGAATCAAAACCATCTCCCCTCTCCAAAACATTTTCACCAAAACGTACATTTTCTCCATCAGCCCTCAGTCATTACCCTGTTGAGTTTGTAAATTGTGTCAACCTAATAATAACCGTTTATGGCTGGGAGCTCATCTGCTCTGTATGGCTGATTCTACAGTCCCACATGTGACTGTGCTGGTGAGGAGAGGAACAAAAACAAGTCTTCTTGGCTTCAGCTCTCTGTACTTTGCAAGTTGTAGTTACAAAGTTGAATCTCGGTGGTTTGGTGGTTTAGTTTCACTGCCATGTTTCAGATATCAATCATTTTCTGAACACTTTCAGAATGTTTTCACGTTAAAAGCTTTCCATGGACGAAACCACCTTAGAGTGTTTTGAGTCAACTAAGCCAAATTTACTTCCATTCGAAGTAGGGTCTTTACCCTAAAATATAAAGCGCCTTGAGGCGACTGTTGTTGTGATTTGGCGCTGTACAAATAAAATTGAATTGAATTGAATCGAACGATCCCACGGGGGACAAGACAAAACAAAAAAACAGAAAGAGCTGTTAGATGAAGATCTGCAAAAAGCAGACCAAGTGAGGTGTCTGTAAAAAGGTGGACTGAGGGTGGCGGTGTGGAAAATGTTCATGGGGATGTTACAACTTGTGTTTTTCTTGTGACACTACAACTTTTTGTTAACCCCCCCCAATCACATCACACCCAAAACATCACACTTTTATCTACCATTCCAGTAAGAATCTAATTTGCTCAGTTGTGTGAAGAGGGTATCACTAGTCTATTGACCTATAACATCCTTTTTTCTACTTGCACCTGACTCAATCTTCAAAGCTTCAAATGGTGTTAGAAGACCTAAAATACTGTTAAGGATTCTGAGATTAGGCTCAATACACAGTACATTTAAAGATGATTATACTTATGTGTACCAAGCTTTGGATCCTGTTCCTGTGCAAATGCTGAGTCCCGAACTCTTCTGTTTTTCCCATGGACCATCATCCACTGAGATCTCGTAGTAGGAAGCCCTATGGAGCAAGAGGTTAACATGGTGTTTGAAGGATTTTAACTTCACCCTGTGGTGGACAGAGATTTTTCCCAATGAGTGCTGGAGAAATGTGCAGCATGCTGGTGAAGGGACAGAGGATTAATGAAGATTACAACATGCACACAGTCATGTTTAGATAGCGTTCAAGCATCAGTTTGGACTACTGAGGTACCTGGATGAAAGAGATTCTCCGATGAAGATTTCATTTAGACTTCTAACAGGGAGGAGGCTAGGCTTGGAGAAGCTCTCATGTAGTATTCCTGTCCCTAGAAAGAGTCACTGAATTAGGAAAAGAGCTCAGAAAAAAATATAGGTCAAAAATCATTCCAGGCTTGCCAGGAACATTATGTCTTGTGCAAACTCAGCAATGAGTCACACTAGAGAACAGACAGGACACAGACAGACAGACTGGGACACATGCTGGGTGGGTCGTACTGCTCAGGTTGTCCATGGCGGTGAAGCGGTGAGCTTGGTTGTGCTGCTCCAGGCTGAGCTGTTGTTCGTGCAGGTCCACAGGGTTGGGATTTATTCCTGTGCCTTCTAAGTGCAGACGAATCCTCTGACGCCACAGCCACCTGAACACAGCACATGAAATGTGAGGGGAAGAGATCTGTAGTGTCAGAGTGACGTTAACCTTGACATAAACCAGTGTGTGAGGCGTTTCTTTTTCCAACTACATTTTCTGCATTTCTCTCTAAACGCATGTTATGCATGAACTCCTGACCAAGTTTGGAGAATCAGCTTTTTATTAACAAGTTTCTACATCTTAATAAAACCACCACTGCTTTCTCAAGACTCCTCCACTGTTTAAGGTGCAGTATATATATGTTTAAAGTCAACCTATTCTGCTTTTCTTTACTTAAATATTTTCATATAAAGCTACTTTAGCAGGATTGAAGAATAAAAATATGGAGCTGGAAACTAGCACAACATGTCTACTTTAAAACGTAAAAAAACTCATAATGTGAAGAAATAAAACTTTTGATGTTATGTCAAAAAGTTGATGTTTTGTGTTGCAAAGATATCAACTGAAGTTAGCATGCTAACCAGCTAGTCTGGCTCATCCTGCCTCATAAAACTACTGTACCTCATGAGGCCAGTGAGCTACAGGCATCCAGGCTATGTTTGAATAATCAGTTTTGATTATGAAGGTCCCTAACTCACTAACCTGTAAGTATGTAGGTGGCAGACATAATAAGAGCTCTTCAAACTCTCTAAATACCAAGGAAAGGCACTTCAGTGCTTCCTCTTTCTGCATAGGATACACTGGACCATCCTTTATAAAAAGAATGGAGATAATGCTGCCCCACAACTCCAAGCTACGCACCATCAGATCACTCCAAATGATCAACATAGCTGACAAGTGATGCAGATCACTTAAACATTAGTGAAAGATGTGCTTTAACTACTGTTTTGAACCTTCAACAACAGCATCACACTTATCAACATTAAGATGGAATCCTGATAATTACCACAATAATGCTTACTGGGGGCTTTTACCAAAACTCTGACGCACACTGGGCAGTGATTTAGTATATCCGACTGAGTCTGAGGACACAGTGTTGGGGTTTTAGACACCATGTGACTTTTCCCCAGACAGACAGGTTTAAACTCTTGAACTCTAAGCTAATAACAGGCCCGCAGCTCCAAGGTGTTCAGTAGTTTACAGCCAGCAACAAATAATTATGGAGTATTTTCTGCACAACTGTTAAGATATAGTTCATTGGTTGTAGCTTACAAAGTAATTCATTTGTCAGGTCCATAAGTATTTGGACAGGGACACAATTTTTGTAATTTTGCTTCTGTACAACACCACAGTGGACTTTAAATCAAACAATCACGATGTGACTGAAGTGCAGACTTTTTGCTTTAACTCGAGGGCTTTAACAAAAGTATTGCATTAATTGTTTAAGAATTATAGCCATTTTTATAAACAGTCCCCCATTTTCAGAGGCTCATAAGTAATTGGTAAATTACTTGATTTAAAATCAACTGTGGTAGTGTACCGAGGCAAAATTACAAAAAATAAAAATCAGTCATTCTCCAAATACTTATGGACCTCAACTGTAGGCTGTCACTATTCAGGTAGAAAAAGATGACAGAGCAAATAAAAGGAGACAGGGCAGCAAGTTAACAATGAGGAAGGTATGACAGCAGTCAAGATTCGTAGATAAAAATACGCACCTGAACTCACCACGACAAAGCTTCTCCAGTGCCTCTGGGAAGGCATGAGTGTAACGCACAGGCAGGCACAGATGACCTTCTGACCTTTAGTAGAAAGGGAAAACTGCAATAAACACAGCTGAAAATAATGCTCAATATTAACCATGTGGGTTAATCCCATGGTTAATCCCGTTTACTCAAGTGCTTATACACTATAAGAACTTTCCCTGACGACTTATTTGAAGTTTTTCAATAAAACATCGAATCTTTATTCATGTGGACCTACTGTGCTTCTTCTGTCATATATATTTACTGTTCCAATGGTGGATGCTCTTACTGAATGTGGCCAGAGTTTCAAAAAAATGAAGTCAGTGTATGTACAAATAATCCCTGTGAGCAAAAAGCTCAGACTGCTCTAAACACTTGAAGCACACTGGCAGTTTTTTCTTACTCCTGGCTCTATGTCAGTGAGATCTCTCTCTCTAATACGGTCATCTCAGGCACAAGGGAGCTAAAATTGTTCATTTCAGACAGAGGATGCACTGAGGAGCTGGACTAAGGTCCAGTATAAAGATAAATAATGATTATTTTGAACTCTGAATCATGCAGAGCTACACTAGTACAGACCAACAACAAAATTATGGAGTTGGAAATGAGCATAATAGGTCCACTATAATTTAACAATACAGGGCCTGTTCAGTGTTTTACCTCTCAGGGTCTGTGTTTACTCCAACGACTGGTTTGTCCTTGCTTAAAACCTTACTGGCGACAAGCAGCATTGTTCCATCACCTAACAAAACAATTTCCAGTTAGAGAACTTGTATTGTGTACTTACTGTTGGATCAAACATAAAAAATGACAGCCAAGGAAGACTGTTTTATTCTGTGTTCATCTACATGAACAGAATATAGTGGTAATGACCATAGAAGGATTTTTTTAAAACCAAGTTTGATTTACTGATGTTCTACCTGTGTATTTGTAAAGAATTGCCGTCACAGGCAGATGAGGCTATAGTAGAAATTTTATTTAAGGTAACAAAATATTCCCACCTCCAGCAGAGATAATGGCATCTGCCCACCGCACTACATCTTCATCATATTCTCCTCTCTTGACCACTCGCACAGTGATGCCTTCTCTCCTGCAAACAAACAGAATACAAAGAGTGTCCCAGTTGCAAACCTTCTCCATCTCTCTAAGGAAGGTGGGTGTTGGGCAATATCTTACTGCAGGCTCTTCACAATGTGTTCCACGTTGCTAGTGTGGATGTTGTGTCTTTCCAGCAGGCCACTGTAGCTGGAGCCCTTCATAGCAAGCTGCACAACACAGATTAAATAAAATTCAAAAACACACGGTGAAGGGTAGAATGTAAAGTGATGTTTTTGCTTTGGGGTAGTCACATGGATACGTAAAAGTGGAATGCAGTCTTACCAGCTGCTTTAAATCTTCTTCAGAAACTCCTGCATAGCGATACCGCTGCTGTTCGAACTCATATCGCGTAGTCTTTGTGACCACTGCTACTTTTTCTGGTTTGAACCCAGCTTTCGGCTGTGGTGATGCGTTGCATACCGAAGCGTGGAGGGAGCGAAGTGAGTTTCCATTCAGCAAGCCGATAGCTCGACTCCCAAGGCACAATGCAGAGCGTCGAGCCATTCTTATTAAGTGTACCTACGACCAAAAACTTCACCAAAGGTCCTGTTCCAAGAGTTAACAAGGTTCCTGCTCGGTGCTGCTGTTAGGGAGCTCACATACTGGCTCGTGTCAGTCCTCTGGACAGATGTTAGTACCCATTCACAGTCAAGAAGTCAGGCACAAACACAGCTGTCAAGGACGGTCACCACGCTCGTCCCTTGCCGTTAAGTGAACGCGTTTATGTGTATGTATATAAATGTCCGAGTCCAGTATTTCCACAGGCCCGCAATAAAACAACAAGAACAGCAGTAACCTTGCTGCTAACTAGTTATTCTCCTAACCGTATTTGGCAGGGTTGGACGCTAGCATTACGCTACCAGCTGAGCTTAACAAGCTAAAAGTAGCTAGCAGCTTGGTCACAAGTCGCTAGCCTACCTATCACATAGTTTTTCATTGGGCTAACTCTTGTCGCACACCACACTCAAGTCGTGCCACACTCCTCAGTCCAAAAAGCCCTTAAAACATGAGGTAACACACAGGAAAGTGAATAATCACGACAACACAAGATAACAGTGGAAGCACGCACCATGCAGCCTGGCACGTACTCAAGCTGTACGTACGTTACGTAGCATTTCACCTGATTGGCGGGTCGAACGGACTGAGAACTGACGTTTTGTTTTGACTGCCGCTCGGCTGATGTTGGTGCTGGATTGGATCAGCTGGAGGGACGTTGTCTTCTGTTTTCATCTTATAAACCTTCCCTTTCACCCTTGCTGAGACCTGCTATGATGTATGGTTTGGAGACAGTGGCACTAATTTGGGAGTGAACAGAATAGACAGGATTAGAAATGAGTACATCAAAGGGACAGATCAGGTTGAGCTGTTTGGAGACAAAGTTAGAGAGGCAAGGCTGAGATGGTTTGGACATGTGCAGAGGAGGGACAGTGGATATATTGGATAAAGGACATTGAATATGGAGCTGTCAGGCAGGAGGAAAAGAGGAAGACCACAGAGAAGGTTCATGGATGTAATGAAGGAGGACATACAGAGGAGGATGCTGGGATAGAGTGAGATGGAGGCTGATGATCCTCTGTGGTAATCCCTAAAGGGAACAGCCGAAAGAAGAAGAAGAAGAAGAAGAAGCTGTGATCAATACAGCGCTCGGGGCTTTGGAAAGATTGCGCTGTACCTAAATGCATCAGTAGTGGATTTGGTTAATTTGCTGTAATGTTTTTTAGGCTTTGCTGCTGACAGATCCCTTAAATAAGTTTCAAAAATTGTGATTTTACGGAAAGGTTTGAAAAAGTCAGGAAATAGTCTCAGGGCTCAAAATGACAGTGAAAGCTATGCAACCAACGCCTCAAACCTTTAAAACATCTGAAAGAAAAGCAGAAAATTCATACATACATGACTTGGTGCTTTCCATGGTGGTAAGCACCTTTCTCTTGGATGGCAGTGCCCTTGCTACTCTATAAATAGCATCAACATTTTACTGGTGGGAGGAAAGCCAAATAGTGTAGTTTGTCTATTTTGGGAATTTCAGTGTAATATTTTGACAGTACAAAAGAAGTCAGTGACTTTTATAAGGATAAACAGATACAAGTACTCAGTTTAAAGATGTGTTTTTAAATTTTCTAAGACAGCCAGGACTTCATCATTTGTTCGCAGGCATGCTCAAAGGCACTTCTAAATTTGTTTGTACAGTATGAACAAATTCAGGTATGAAAATACTGATGATCACAGATTTGCTTGTGAAATGCTGATACACACAGTTTACGCACAGATTTGTGTGTATGCATTGTTTGTGAATGAGGCCCAGTGAGCACTCTCCAATCACCAGATAAGGCTTTAAAATGCTATTTATTTAATTATATATTTTTTTCCTTTAAATATTGTCTCTGTTTTCTGCACATTTTGGTTTTAAGTACTGTCTCAGAACCTCTGTTTATTTTGCATCTCATTTGGTTCATTTTGCAACAGTTTATGGTTATCATTTTACAATGTGTCTCACCTGTATTTTTGTGTCTCATTTTAATCACTTTGTGTGTTATTGTGCTTTTTCTTAAGCATCTCTGTGTTCTAAATTTAATTTCATTAGGGTCCTTTTGCATTGCTTTCTGGTCATTTTACATTCAATTCTGGTCATTCTATGTCTTATTTTGCTGCAAACAAACAGAATGTTTAAAGTCTGCCTGTTTTCATTCTGTTGTTTCATTTTGTATCTGATTTAAATTTGTGTCTCACTTTAGTCTCATTTGGGTAATTGTGCATCTTTTTTCATCATCAACTAAATGCTCTCATTTAGTTGTTTTGAATCTCAATTTGATTGTTTTCTGTCTGATTTTGTTTACTTTATTCTGCTCATTGGTCACTCTGCATCTTATTCGGGTCATTTTGTGTCTATTTTGGTAATTTTATATCTCTTTGTGTCTAACTTATCATTTAGTGCCTTATCCTGCTTGTTTATATCTCTCTTTTGTCATAATTTAGTCTAACTTGGGTCTTTGTATGTCTCATTTGGAACATTTTGTGTCTCAGTTTAGTCATTTATATCCTGTTTTTCATCCCATTTAAGTCGTTTTGTCTCACTTTAATAGTTTTTTGTCATCATTTTGTGATTGATTTCTTGTTTTAAGTTTTGTTTTGTTATCTTGTTTGGATGTTTTTTGCCTCTTTTAAGTCATGTTGCATTATTGTGGCCATTTTCCATCTCATTTAAGACATACTGTTTCTCATTTTGGCTCTTTTGAATCTCCTTGTGGTCCTCTTGCATTTAAGGTTATTTGGTGTCTCCTCCAACGGTATGGATGAAAACCAGGTGCGACATCACTCCTGGGTAGTTCCATTCAGTAATCTGCAGCAAGGACGAGGATCAGATCTGTGGGCTAGTAAATCGTGCAAGATTGTTAGTGTGGGGGTGGTTCCATTTTAATCATGGCCTGTTTAGCACAGGAACCGCCTGCGCAACTCTGCTGAATTTATTAGCCTGGAGGTCAACAGGCACTGATAAATATCTCCATACCTGTCATGCATTAGTTTTCATTAACTTTCCCTCCAGTACACATTCACCTCTCCAACCAGAGACATGAAGGAAAACATCTATTTTAAAGTAACTCTGAGGCATGTCAAAGTAGCACAGATCCATTTATTTCCCAGTAAAATGGTTTCTTTTTTTTATTCACTGATTCAGTACATAAAATGAGAACAAATACTGAAACTGAACACAGTGAAACAAGTCATTCAAACACATAATTCAGAACTTACAAAAAAAAACACCAAGACATGTTCCAGTAAACAGTATGATACTATTTACAACAATTTAAATTTTCAGGCCCACCTTAGTAATAATTACAGCTCAAACGACCTCCTGTAATAATATCCTTTCAGTACCCCGCCGTTTTTTTTTGTTTTTTTTTTTAAAGTAAATCTCTTTTTGCTCCTCAACTGCATTTTATCAGTTCAATGTAAAATTCAGTTTTTTTGTGAAAATGGAAGTAAATTTTATGGAAATGAAAACTGTCAGAGTTACACAACGTAAGCTTGTTTTTGTGATTTTACAGTCTGTTTAAATAAAAGTAAAGTAAAGTAAAAAGTAAAAATATTTCTTTGTACATGTCAGAAATTGACATGTTCATTAAACTGATCATTAAACTGGTTTGTGTTCAGAATCTTTTGGTCAGTGTTATAGTACAGTGACTTTCTGTGGCCAAGCGTCCATGGCAGGACCCTTCCCCTAACAAGATAATATTATAAAAACAAGAGTTCATAATCATCAATGCATTTCCTGGGTAGTTATTACTTGTACTCCGCATGCATTTTCACAATATTGGCTTCTGAAATGGTTGTGAAACATGCTGTGTGCATGTGTCAGTACAACAGCATCAGTGGCTAAAATGGTGAAGCACTGATTGGCTCTTTGGGGGCAGGAGCAGACACTTTCCAGATGGTATTGCATGGTGGGTCAAAATCTGACAATACTTTATAATTCCATCAATTTTGCCAAGATCCCCAACACCACTGGCTGAAATGCAGCACCAAACCATGACAGAGCCTCCACCGTGGCTCTAGACACTCGCTGACAACACTGGTTCATCCCTTGAGTTAGGTGGCTTTTTTATGCTTGAATGACTCACAGGAAGTGGCACAGTGGGGCATTGGTTAGCACTGTTGCTTTACGGCAAGCAGGTCAGGTCCTGGGTTCAAATCCACTGGTTGGCTGGGGCCTTTCTGTGTAGAATTTGCATGTTCTCCCTATGCCTCTGTGGGTTCTCTCCAGGCACTCCAGCTTCCTCAGATCAAGTATAAGGACTGGAATGAAAAAGCAGCCAATGTCTGGAAAAAAAAAAAAAAAATTGAAAGACCTTCAGAAAGCCTTGTCAAGACCACTTTAAAAAATTATTAGGAAGTCTGGCCCCTTGGAAGCAAAATATAAAGAAATGAGGGGTGGCTTGAGACTTTTGCACAATACTATAGGTCCCAGGCAGAAAATTAAGTATGTTAGCATAACTAGGCAGGCATTAGACAACTAGGCCAGCACACATATTGAGAACACACCTTCCCACCACCTCTAAAATAAAAAATACTTAACTTTTGAGGTGGCAGCATGGAATTTGTCTTTTTACCCCATGAGATCACTTATCTTCTGAACTCCTAGTCCCAGTCCCAAGCCCCCATAAATGGGAAGAGTTGCAATCTTTGTAAGATTTCCATATGGAACTGGTTGGAGCCCGGGTTAACAACAACTGCCTCTAGTGCTGTTGGCCAACAGGGCACCAGTGGGAACTGTGCTAATGTTGGCCGAAGACTAAGAGAAGAGAGGGAAGGCGTGATAGAAGGCAGCGAGAGAGAAGGAAAAGCAGGAGTGTGGATAGATAGATCGATAGATAGATAGTTTATTTTGAACAAATAAATAAAAATAAAGTACAAAACAAGATACACCATGGTATCAGACATACACAATCTCATGGTGGTGTAAGAGGTGAGAGTAGAGATCAGAGTAGGGACTTTAAATGACTGGTAAAGGGAAAGACCTGGCTGATATGATGGAGAGAAGGAAGATAGAAATATTGTGTGTGCAAGAGACCAGGTAGAAGGGAAGCAAGGCCAGGAGCATTGGAGTCAAGTCAAGTCAAGTTTACAGCTGTTGCCCAAAGAGCTGTATCTCTAAAAGATCAAATAACATAAAACACAGGATAAAAAGACAGTAGTAAAAAGACAGAGTAAAAATGGATTTTCAAACGCATTTTTTAAAGTGTCTAATGTTCAAGAGGTCCTGCTGTGAAGAGGCAGTTTGTTTTACAGTTTAGGAGTAGCTGCTGCAAAGGCCTGATCTCCTCTGTGTTTTAATCTGGACCTCGGGACAGCTAGGAGCATCTGCTCAGCAGACCTTGGTGATCTTGTGCGAGTGTGCAAACTTAAAAGATCAGAGATGTAAGGAGGCGCCAACCCATGCAATGTCTTAAAAACAAACAATAAAATCTAAAAAATCAGTTCTAAAACTGACAGCCAGTGTAGGGAAGCCAGTATGGGAGATATGTAGTCTTGCTTACACCTGCCAGTTAAAAGCTGTGCCGCAGCATTGTGGACCAGCTGCAGTCGACTAACAACAGACTGACACCTGAATAAAGACTATTACGATAGTCAAGTTGAGATGAAATGAAGGCACTGATGACCTTTTCAAAGTCTCTGAAGCAGAGGAATGGCTTCACCTTTATAAGTAGCCAGAGTTGAAAGAAACAGGTTTTAACAACTGTCATGGTCCTGGGTTTTGGACCAGTTTGTGAGTTTTCAGTTTGTGGACTTGGAGTTCCTGTTTATTATTTTATACTCAATTGGTTCCCTAGTTTGTTTTAGTCCTGATTATGGTTTTCTTGAGTATCAGATCTTTGTTTCAGTTAATGGTTATTTCAGTTAGTATTCTGCTTTATGCTTATTTAGTCTCCTGTTACTTTCCTAGCCGCCTTCTTCTGTGTCAAGTTATATGTTCATTGTCTCTGTGTTTTGATACTTCCTGTATTATTTTGATAGTCTCTCCTCTCATGTGCTTTGTATATAGTTTTGCTTCCTTGTTTCAGCTGCGTCTCGTTACCCTCCTGCGTGCCATTCCCTTGATTACCTCTTGTGTGTATTCAAACCTTCAGTTTGCTTGTGTTCTTTGTTGTGTCATATTGTTCCCCTGTCCTGTAGCTCCTAGTATGTTCCTTGTTGTTTTTTTCTGGGTTTGCCTTGAGTTTAGCCTGCCTGTTTTTCCAGTCTGACTGTGTTGGATTCTGTTTGAATTGTGCTTTCAGCCACAATAAAGACCACTTTAAGTTTGAACCTGCTAGCCTGGTGAGTCTGCATTTGGGTCCATCCTCACATGACAGAATGACGCAACCATGTAAAGACCCAGCAGACATGGAACTATGAACGGCCACAGTTGGCTCTTTCTTACCTGCAGAACACCTCGGACTATAAGCCATGGCTCACCCCTGAGTATGAGGACATATTCCGGGGAACTCGCTTGGCCTTGGGAGGTGCTGCTGGAAGGTGTGGTCCTAGGGGACACCATGCTTCGCGGGTGCCCAGTCCTCGGTTCCAGGCTTCACTTGTTGTCAGGGTGGGCGGTTTGAGCCTACAGCCAGCAAGCCACTCACCACCTGCAATGTCTGCCACCTGCCAGCCCAAGCCCGCTTCCTCCAACGCTTCTAGGAGGAGGCATGGTCCTCTGCAATGCCGTTCCTCCTCCTCACTGCAGCAGCTGCAAAGCTCCTCACCAGCCTTGTCGCTGTGGTAGCAGCCCAACACACAAACCTCTCGCTGCTGTGGCAGCAGCCCAGCTCTCCATGTATGAGGCGGCTGTGGCTCAGGAGGTAGAGCGAGTCGCCTACTAATCGGAAGGTCAGTGGTTCGATTCCTGGCTCCCCTAGTCTGCATGCCGAAGTATCCTTGGGCAAGATACTGAACCCCACGTTGCTCCCGATGCGTTCATCGGAGTGTGAGTGTCTGTGTGAATGTTAGTAAGCACTTAAGTATAGATAAAAGTGCTGTATGAATGTATGTGTGACTGGGTGAATGTGGCATGTAGTTAAAGCGCTTTGAGTACACAGAATCTGAGTAGAAAAGCGCTATATAAGTACCAGTCCATTTACCATTTACCATGTTGACATGGTGGGAGCTGTTCCGCACCTTAGCCTCATCGCAGCCGCAGCCCAGCTCCTCACCTGCTTTGTCGCAGCCACGGCAGCAGCCCAGAGCACAAGCCTCGTCGCAGCCACGGCAGCAGCCCAGAGCACAAGCCTCGTCGC
>VUQI01025677.1:11775-35064 GCA_015106735.1 Paratilapia polleni | reverse complement strand
AATATGGGGAAGAAAGGTGATTTAAGTGACTCTGAACGTGGCATGGCTGTTGGTGCCAGATGGGCTGGTCTGAGTATTTCAGAAACTGCTGATCTGCTGGGATTTTCCCACACAACCATCTCTAGGGTTAACACAGGATGGTCTGTAAAAGAGATAATATCCAGTTCTCTGGGTGAAAATGCCTTGTTGATGTCAGAGGTCAGACGAGAATGGCCAGCCTGCTTCGAGCTGATAGGAAGGCAGCAGTAACTCAAATAACCACTTGTTACAACCAAGGTATGAAGAAGAGCATCTCTGAATGCACAACACGTCGAACCTTGAAGCAGATGGGCTACAGCAGCAGAAGACCACACCAGGTGCCACTCCTGTCAGCTAAGAACAGAAAACTGAGGCTACAATTCATAAGGGCTCACCAAAACTGGACAACAGAAGACTGGAAAAACGTTACCTGGTCTGATGAGTCTGGATTTCTGCTGCGACATTCAGATGATAGGGTCAGAGTTTAGTGTAGACAACATGAAAGCATGGATCCATCCTGGCTTGTATCAACAGTTCAGGCTGCTGGTGGTGTAATGGTGTGGGGATATTTTCTTGGCTGCTTTGAGCAGGATAACACACCATGTCACAAAGCTCAGATCATCTCAAACTGGTTTCTAGAACAAGACAATGAGTTCACTGCACTCAAATGGCCTCCACAGTCACCAGATCTCAATCCAATAGAGCATCTTTGGGATGTGATGAAAGAGGAGATTTGCATCATGGATGTGCAGTTGACAAATCTGCAGCAACTGTGTGATGCGCTAATGTCAATATGGACCAAAATCTCTGAAGAATGTTTCCAGCACCTTGTTGAATCTATGCCAACATATATTAAGGCAGTTCTGAAAGCAAAATAGGCTCCAACCCGGTTCTACCAAGGTGTACCTAATAAAGTGGTCAGTGAGTATATGCTCAAAGGTTAGTGTAATTTATAGCATGTGTTGAATGCAGGTTGTTTCAGAACTATCTAATGCATCTTTTTTGAAAACACATAGCAGAAGTGTGAGGGAAGAAGAGAGGACTTGTTGATTTGTTATAGGCTTTAGAAAGTTTAAGGTTTAGAGGATTAAGTTTGGTCTTAGGTTTGGTCTACATATAAACCATTTTTACCCTCAACAGTCATTGAAATGGTTTTATTTGCACATAGTAAATGCAATGTACAATTGAGCTGACACCACAAAGTCAAAATCCAGGAAATTAAAGTATGTTCTATAGTATTTGAGTCTAAAACTTTGTGTTATGAAGGTCAAATCTGACAGTGGCATAATGTAAAGTGGTCAGGCAGCTGGTAGAAGCACATAGACTTTCTAACAATGATCATCGAATGACAGAAAAATTTATTTCTTAATAATTTGCTGCAGTGAAATGCTACATTTAGCCCCTGTATTTCTGTACAGACTATATGTAGCCTTCAGTTGGTGATGAGGTTTACCATAGACAGTGAGCTGGACCTTCCTGGAAGCATAGCCAGCAGCATTAGCGGCAGTGCAGATGAACTCTCCAGTCTCATTTCCAGAAGGGGAAATAATAAGAAGGCTGCCATCGGGATTCAGGGAGAAGGCTGAACCACCCAAGTTCACTAGCTCCCCACCCTACAAAACAAATCACAGCAGGGAAAGGGCAGGGGCCAGATTTTACTTCATTATCTCAGCTTTAACATTTGATGTGGCGTCCGAGACAAGGATGTGTGGTTTGACCTACTAAGTACTTAAAAGCAAGATTTGATTCTGTGCCCTCCTGTTAAACAATAAGGCTGTAAATAAAACATTAAAAATGCACAAATCAAATGAACCAAAACACAAAGCAAATGCACAAGGAGTGGGTCACATCTGCCCTGTCATTTTGTCTCTGAAGTCACTAACATAACTTGACCTTATTGATTTATAGAGAACAGCAAAGGAATCAGAAGGAATCACATTTTAACAGCTGGTGCAGAACTTAGCAGGGTCTAGTTTCATATGTCCCTGTAGCCCTGTTCTCTTTAACAGCAAGGCCTTTACAACTCAGAGAAACGAGTGTAAAAGGTGGAAAAGAGGGAGGGACTGCCCACATACACACACTAGCTTAAAGTGTGAGCATTCGAAGGCTGAAGGCACTGTATGAGCTAATGGACACAGGTAGAATTGATTTCATGGTGCAGCACATCAGGCACACACATGTACCCTCAAAGAGGCAGATTTTCCATTCCAGTGCTATTGTTTTGTCACAGCCCATTAGTGGTGTAAACACTGTGCAATCCTGACCTTTGACACAAAGCAACACAAGAACCTGTTCCTTTGTAGTGGAAAACAATGCATCCACAGCTGGAATCTTTCAACTTGAGCTCATCACTGTCCAAAACAGCACAACCGCTTTGCATAAACACAAATGCTGTATGTTTCCAGTCCAAATGAGCTGTAAAACAGGGAATAGCAGACTGAAAGGAATAAAGAGGTTAATATGTGCATGAGTATGTGAGTCAAGACATTGTTAACTGCTTCTTGGATGTATGAAGGAGTCAGAGGAAAAATGGATGTTGGGGAGTTAGGGAGAAATTACTTATTCTTTCCTAATACAGCGTGTAGTGGAGTATCATCAGGTGAGTAAATGTGATGCAACCTGACCCATTTTAAGTGTTGCATCCTGCATTTTTCTTTACTGTCATCCCTGTTTTATATGGTTTCTCTCTGTGTCCTTTTTATTCATCTGTGTGCTCTGAAGGAAACTGAAGGTCTTTAATGGCAGCACTAAGACCGAACTGGTCTTTTTGTTGGCTATTATTCATGGAGAGACAATGATAATACAGACCTTGGTCCAGGTGATATCAGGAGTTGGTACTCCATTGGCACGGCATGGCAAAGAGATGGGTGTTCCTTCAATTGTGCTGAATACCTGAGGACCATGTTGTATTATAGGAATCACTGTAAACACAACACAAAAGCAAAATAAGATATAGCTGAAAATTCTGGTCGGCATAAATATCTTGTATGTACAGAATCTACCAAGTGCATTTTGTACTCAGTACTCTTTATCAACTCTGTGCTCAGTTGTCTCCACATTAGTGCCACCATTGATTTGCTGTGTGTCTTAAAAACATCTGGAGAAAGTCTGTACTTACAAGTAGTTGGCTATACACTATTCAGTACAGATGTTACTGTTTTACTCTTTTTGCTTTTCCTCTCTCTTCTTCACTATCTGTCTTGTTTTTATTTTTTTGCAACCCAAGGTCTCTGCAGAAAAGATCATCACTTGGAGGCTTGTAACATTTTTTTGGAAACATGATTTAACTAAACAACAAAATCACATGGAGTGTACACAATACATGACAAGGTGGTATTCTGGCTGCACATTTTGCAGTCTCTGTTAAAATGGGTTTCTCATAAGTTATTGCAAATTCAGCCATACAATCATGTACATAGTGCAAATTTGATTTGTGCATATATGTATGAAAATGACCTAATTTCAAGAACTGAAGGGAGCCAGTGCTTTGATATACATGCTGCAAACTGTTCCTATTTATGTTGGTACAA
This sequence comes from Paratilapia polleni, assembly GCA_015106735.1. Taxonomy (NCBI): domain Eukaryota; kingdom Metazoa; phylum Chordata; class Actinopteri; order Cichliformes; family Cichlidae; genus Paratilapia; species Paratilapia polleni. Next base: position 31,516 of record VUQI01025677.1, on the reverse strand, counting down.
TCTGCCAGCTTCTGATTTTAGTATAAATGGAGAACACATTTTCCCTTGAAAGTCTTGCTTGAAAGTCTACAATTCCCTCGGCAGCTCCTGGTTTTAATGCATCCTTAAGATATTCTTATTCATGAGATTAAGACCCTTCACAATGTAAAGGAAACATTTAAGAGCAGTGAGAATTGAGAAGGTAACAAAGTAAGTCCGAAAGAAATGATAGGAGGGATTCTTATTTCTAAAGAAACATTTGCAGCAGAAATTTGCCATAAAAAATATATCGACACATCAAAGCAGAAAAAAAGCACAGGTATAATTAATGATATTAACCATGGTTCAGTTCCATTAATTTGATTTCCTGAATTCTTGTTACATAGCCGTGTCTGTCCTTATGACAGACAAAAGATTTACAGTGTGGATCCTTTATCTTCAAAAGGTGTTACTTTTAAAGGCCACAAAGCTCAGCCCATAATCCCAGTATAACAGCAGCTGATTAGTTGGATAACACAACTGATCTCAGTGCCAGCCCTCATCAGCTGATGGCGCCTTCTAGACATTTAATTGGTGGGAGGTCCCAATACAGAGCCGTATCACCAAGTATAAATTGCTGCAGATGGAAATAATCTTATACTGGTCCTGATTTAACTTGTTGGGTTTTTTTATTTACATCTTTTTGAGGTGTGCTTGTCTGTGTGGAGATATTATATGTGCTAATGTATGTTACCATAAACGCTGACAGTGGTTGTATGGTTGGCGGCCCCAACAGCGTTCTCAGCCAAGCAGGTGTAATCACCCGCATCATCTAGCCGAACTTTCTCAATATGTAGACTGCCATCCCTCCTCACTGACACATAATGGTCTGAGGTCACCTGACAGAATGTAAGTTAAATATCTTTGAAGGAAATCCTGGTTAACGCAGAGGCAAAACAAAGGCATGCAAGATGTGTAAAAACTGAATTTCTTCTCTGTGTCCTCACCAGGCCATAGTTGTGTAGCCACTGTCTCTCAGGCAGTGGATTTCCAGCCAGCAGCACACACGGAAGAGTCATCTGCTGGTCCTCGATCACACTGAGCACAGAAGGACTCATTGCGATGACAGGTGAAACTGTGGATACCATTAAAAGAATTATACAAAGCTTATGGAAAAAAATAAAGGAAGCTGATGACGAGAAACTATCCAGAAAATGAGGGGCAATCATCTGCAGCCATTTGAGAAGGCCAATTACCTTTGAGAGTTGTAAAGCGTACATCCCTGAAAATGTTAATATTACATAATGCAGAAAATAGGACAAATGGTTAAGTCAGAAGTGTTGATAATTTGCATGGTCATATTTGTTGTCTTCAAACAAAAATAATACTGGCAGAAGGTCTTTATCACAGGAAAATCCAAAGGTGGTTTGCATGCATACAGTATGATGGATAGGGAGTGATGGTTGCTATAAAGGCATTAACAATACAATATATACAGTGTACATTTTAAACTGCTGCTACAACTATGGACACACCCCTTTCCTTGCCCACATATTCATACTTATACACAGTACGTGTATAAATACACACTTCATGACATCACATTTGTGGGAATGGTTTAGGGCGTTGACACACAATGGTGATGTCATCTGTAGGAGATGGACAACAGGGTGTTGGTGAGAGAAATTTGACAACCACCCTGATGAGCCTGGAAACACAACCTCTGACACAAATACATGCAGTGGACACACCAAGTTCCCTACTGTGTACTTCCATTATTGTGCAAAAGAAACTGCTATACATATGCTTCAGCACTGGGTATAGAGTCATGTAAAAAAGAAACTTTTCACAGGATCTTATACAGTCATCACCCCGCCACCACTGTGCTTGACAGTTGCCATGAGGTGTTTGTGCTGATATGCTGTGTCTGGTTTTTGATAAAACGTGGTGCCGTGCCAAACATCTCCACTTTGTCCAAAGGACATTGTTCCAGACGTCTTGTGGTTTGTTGAGATACAACTTTGTAAACCTAAGCTGTGCTGCCATGTTCTTTTTAGAGAGAAGAGGCTTTCTCCTGTCAACCTTTCCAAACAAGCCATACCTGTTCAATCTTTTTCTAATTGTACTGTCATGAACTTTAACATTTAACATGCTAACTGAGACCTGTAGAGTCTGAGATGTAGCACTTGTGTTTTTTGTGATTTCTCTGAGAAATGCATGAGCTGACCTTGGGGTGAATTTGCTGGGACATCCACTCCTCAGAAGACCATGGCATTGTGTTAACACACCTGAATGCTCCAGATCAGGAAATTGCAAAAACTTCTGCTTTTATAGAGGTGCTCACACTTGCTGATGATCAATTAATGAAGAGCATTTGATTAGCAGCACCTGGCTGCTACTTACCCTCTTAATTCCTGTGGAAGCAGTAAGGGTGTACTTAGTTTCTTAGAGAAAGAAAAAACTTTTTTTTTCACAGTGACTGTATGTGTCTTCTGAGGCAATGTTGTCAGTAGCAAAATGGGCTAGTGGGCCAGTGCTATATGACATCTGGGTGGGTCTTTGCTTTCTAACCTTTGGCCCACATATAAGAGCTCAGTGTGTTTTCCACTGCAGAGAAACCATGAAACAGAAATTGGGGTTAACAAGGTACATGTGTTTGAACACACTCAATGAAAGGTGCTAATGAATTCACATACACATACATGTGCGCAAGATATACAGACACATGTAGGCACTCAGAGGTACTGTATGTTGTTTTAGAAAATACATTGGGCATGAAATTGATATCTTTAAAGTGCAAACACATTTTGAGAGAGACAGGGCTAAATGAGCGATTTGAAGGTTAAGGCACTAGATCAGAAAAGCAACATCTTATCAGAGAAACTAGAGATTTAATAAGCTTTTCTTACCTAATCCAGTCACAGTGATGCTGGCCTGGGTTTGGATCATGCCAAACTGGTTTTGGGCCTCACAGATGTAAACCCCCTCGTCCCCCACCCATAGGTCTGAAAGAAGGAGGGACATTAAGGTGTAAAATAAGTGTATTTATGTGTTTCATGTAAATTCATATGCAACTCAAAAACTTACTAATGATCTGTAGATGTCCCTTGGTCTGTGAGAGAGTGCCATGTGTGCGAGGCCTGTTGAAAAGGGGGGAACCGTCCTCTCTCCGCCAAGTGATCTTTGGTTCAGGGTAACCTTGGGCATGACACGGCAGGGTCACATTGAAGCCAATGTCCACCGCCACATCTGATGGCTCTACAGTGAACTTGGGTGCAGCTAGAGCAGTGAGGGTTGAAGATGACAGAGGTCCAAAAGGTTAGAAGATCACATTTTACACACAGTCTGTCCATCTTGTGTGCTTTGGATTGTTCACTACTGATTTTAGGACTTAGGTGTAAATAATGTTCTGAGCTATACATGCTATTTTTGAATTGTGAGCAGCTTGCACAGTTAATAATGCAAGGATATGAATACACCCCTGTCTAACCCTGTTGACTGTAGGTGTAAACCAAGCACTTTTTATTCTTGGTCTGGCAAAGACAGTATTCATACATAGCACAAAAGAAGCAGTTACGTCATTATACAGAGCCATCACACACCAGTATACTGTTCATTGTGAGATATAACAGCATATTCATTGATGTTTTAAGGCTCCCAATAAAGTATTGCCAAGATTCATTCTGTCTTTCGATAGTTCTCTTTGGCATGAAGATATATCACACTCAGTTCATCTAAGTAAAGTGTGTGAATAGTGTCAAGTGTGCGTGAAGGTACAAATATTTTAACAACACCATCTTCAGAGAACATGTGCTTATATCATTTATGCATCTGGCCCCAGAAAAAGGTTTCACAGTTATGCATGAGTTCACCGAGGTGATAAATTCACTAACAGAGGCTATTACAGAGAGGTGAAATACCACCGTACTTCTGAGTTAGCTTCTGTTTAACAGCTTTGGATTCCAGTTTATTTTGCAGAGAAGGTTTTGTTACTCTTTCTGAAAAAAAAAATAGCTGTAGCTATCTAATACAGGACTGGATGGTAAAAAACTAAGCAATTTCTCACTTAAAACAGATTTTGAAGTCCAAAACAGAAGAAAAGACAGAACATTCCAGTCTCAAGACATTCTGGTGGGATGTCATGAAACAGCCATTAGCAAACCTGCAGCACAGGAAACAAGCAAAGCACCAAGTAATGCTTTTGCAAGATTAGCTAAACTCATTCTCACCTCCAACACTGAGAGAAATATGTCCTGATGAGGTGCCAGCAGCATTGACAGCCACACAGGTGTAATCTCCAGCATCGATATTCTGGGTCTCCTTGATTGTCAGTGTCCCCCCAAATGTGTCCACCTCCAAGAGGGCAGTTGGGTGCAGCTGGGCATTATCTACAAAGTAGAAAAAGTACAATAAGCTTGGTCCTAAAAAATAAGTGATATATTTAGTGATGTGCAAGTAAATAAAGTAAAAAAACTCAGTTTTTCTATGAATTGAATTTTTATGTAATTCAAATGGGTTGTGTTCTACCTCCACACTGATCTGTGAATAAAAAGCTAATTTTGGTTGCTCCCCCATTCACAAGGGGTCGCAATAGCAGGTAGCTCCGCATGTTTGATTTATCAGATTTTTACACCGGACGCCCTTCCTGACACAACCCCAAAGGGATTTGTGTCTCCCCCCAGAAATGATCCAGGGATCCGCTACACAATGGAGCCACATCACTCTGATCTGTGAACATGTTGTCAAATTCATTCTTTATTTGTTTTCTAAAACAAGAGCCTACCTTTGTACCACTGGATCTCAGGCTGGGGAACTCCAGATGCTGAACAAGCCATCACAGTGGTTTTTCCAATGCCAATTAGAATCTCACTGAATGCCACTGTCACCACAGGAGATTCTAGAAAAGCAAAATTGTTGAAAGATAGATGAAACATCAGCACTATAAAAAGAAAAATGGTACTGCAGTACCTATTTTACACAGAAAATATATTAGTAAATGTTTTATTTGCTTCCAGTGTCTGTGAGTACGCTGTGTGTGTGTGTGTGTGTGTGTGTGTGTGTCACTCACCAATGTAAGTGAGGATGGAGGTCATTGTGTCGGTCCCAGCCTGGTTGCTTGCCAGGCAGCCATACACTCCTCCATCCTTTTTCTCTGTGTTTCTTAGAACCAGAGAGCCATCGGGAGTCATCCTGTGTCTGAACACAAGACAGAAGAGTTTCTACATTACTGTAATATAAATATCATAATGATAACTATAGTTACATATTTTCAGATAACAGATTAAACAGTCTGAAAAAAAAATTACACAATAGCACTCAGCACCACCAGTTTAACAAACCATTTCTTCTATTCAAAAATCTGAACTGTAGAACTAATACCAAGACAAATGATCGAATCAGTTCATCTAAAAGGAGATCAATCCACCTGCTGGATGCTGTAATGAACATGTCGTTGTGGGTCCAGACCAGGCGAGGTGGAGGATAGCCGCTAGCCGAGCATCTGATCCGCACATCATGTCCTGCCATAAAGGTTTGATTTTGCGGCTCCACTGACACCCTGGGCACCTCTAGAAGAAAAGAGGAGTCATAAAATAATATAATCACCAGCTTATTCAGTTACACATTTTACTAGAGATTGGCTTCAGTGAAAGAGTCGTTGAAAGATTCAAATTAAGGAAGTTGTGAAAATGGTTTGGGCTTTGAGAAAGTTCATTAAAAACCATACACACATGAAGCAAGGGTTCTTCCATAACCCTTGAATGAATTTAGGTTCAGTCAGACATTCTAACAGTGCATAAACTTTTATTCTCACTGTAGCAGGAAGAGTGATGGCTGATATGACAACTAATAATGTTTCACAGGGTATCTTGCACCCTCACATTTCCTTTTTATTGGTAACACAGGAAGGAATACTGAATCCAGACCCAGAGAAGCTGGATATAGAGAGATTTTCCAACTGATTTATGATGTGTAACTCTTCTTTTTAAGGGTGTGTTTTCTCTACTCTGTTCCCACTGCTACAATCACGTCCAGCTTCTCTAACCTTTCCAGCTTCAGGAAAATCCGTCTAAGAGACTTCCTAATGAGACTCATCTGAAACATCAAACTTGTGTCCCTCTAAGATGCCAGACAGGAATCCCTTGGCTATGAGGACAGTGAGGAAACTTTCTATGGCTTGTGTGCCATCTATAAAGTACTTTATGGTACTATCTTTAGGTTAGCTGAGGGAATGTGATTAAAAAAAAAAAAATGAAGGGACTCACACAGACAGTACAGCAGGTGTGTAGGAATGTGTGAGCTGTGTGCTTCAATGCCACATTTTAAAAGATATACAACACATTTACTAGATGCTGCCAATAAACTTAGAGGCAATATTTTTGACATATTATGACTGACTTAAAAACAATTTCAACAGCTTTGCATTGTGACCTAAGGACTGTGCAGTATGGATTACACAAATCACACAATATGAAGCGTAAGAGTGCCAGAACAGCTATAAGGCCCCTTTTCTCATGTGTTTGGGTTTACAGCTCCCTCTTCAGTTGCCTCCACTGTCACTCTGCCCTGAGGGGGACAGGGACACTAGGGAAACTCGGAGGATCGTAAGGATCATGAGAAGGCATTCTTGCATTCTTCTACCCCGACTCAGCAACAGATCGAATATGTCAGGAAGAAGCTTGTCTTAAGCATCCACCCCCATTTCACTCATCTGCCTTCACTCCCTCTCACAATGCATTTATCCTAACTTACTTCTTCCTCTGTCCCCCCCATCCCCACCCCGCCATATTCTCAGACTAAATCCGTATAATTTAAAATGCTGTTTATGTATGCTAGCAGTTTTCATCCACAAAGAAAGAAAACAACTATGCACATCCAACAGTTGGCAAAGAATGCCAAGTCACAGCAGGTAAAACCTCCTTCTCTCAGCCAAACAAACTAAACATTTAGTTAAATATTTCTTTATTTCTGTCCTCCAACAATTGACCAGGCACAAAGCTACATTTTAGAAGCTGCTGCACACAATGCTACACAGCTGTGGTGAGAAGTCAATAAAATCCCTATTTTTAACTGAAAAGTTGTCTGGCAAAATCCACATGAATACAGCTTAAAAACAACACCCAGATTGTGTGACATATTTTAACTTAAACAGGTAATTTGTGCAGGCACAACACCAAAATCAAAAGGAAAAGAAGACATTTTAAATTAAGCCAGAGAGTGTAGACATGCTCTTTAGTTCCACTGTGTTGTGTCCAAGTGTTGTAAGCTGTCAGCAGGCTTGGCTTACTTCAAAGCAGAACTAATCACTAGGATGGGTTTAACCACGGAGTAATTAGGAAACCCCCAGGGCTGGCTAACAGCTGTTTTACAGAGAAAAAATATGCAAAAAAAAAAAAAGAAATACAAGAAAAAAAAATCAAAGATTCAGTAAGAAACTGGTTAAAAAATAAATAAAAAAGAAAGCTGTGACAAAAAAACATACAGGTGAGGCTATAAAAAAGAGAAAAAATATCAAGCTAAACAGTTTTTGGGGCAACTGTGCAACTCATCACTGAGTGAGGTGAGTCAAATGACAGAGTTCCCCTCAAAACCTGGCTGAAGCACTGGTATTCAGACTTCAACTCTTCAGTCTCAGTCACCGAAGTTTAACTTAAAACGATTGCTCAAATGTAAGTTCACACGAACTTTTCAAGTTTCGGCCTAGAAAATAAGCACCGTTTTATGTAATGAAAGGGAGCCCTTTCTTTTTCATTCAAAAAGAGAAGAATAACAGTTTGTTAAACAGTTTGGAAAGACGAACACATGGAGAAATTAAAGTACAGTATGCAGCATATGGATTCTGAATTACCCTCTTCTGGGACTGATGGTTGTATAGCCAAGTAAACACAGGATGTTCATTCGGACAGACTGAATTATGTAAAAAAAAAAAAAAAAAAAAGTACTTCACTCATTTATACTTCCTCCTTTCTCCTCAAAAGGTTCTGGCTGAGATCATCTGCTAATAGTGGATTTTAGCAGCTGTAATACATCACCATTTCCTGCCCAGGTGCTGGCAGATGCTCTGTGAAGCTGGCCAGATAGATAGTGATACTCTTTTGTCCATGCAACAAAGTGTTCCTGACTTGATGTCAGTGAAGTGTTAGGAATATGACTGTAAGAGCTGTCTGGAGATGGAAAACTCTACTTCAGTGTTGCGTAAGAGTCAAGCATAAATAATTTTCACACGTCTCATAAAAAATTAAAGTGAATTATAGGGAGCAGGGGAGGGGAAAGGGGCAGGGGCATGAGACAGCCATATATTTAGGAAGGTGGTTGTGTTTGCCAAGAGTCTTTTCCCCCCACAGAAGAAACAGGTACATATTACAAAGACAAAGCCACACACAAAATGCAAGCGCACGGAGCACAGACCATCAACAGAATAAAACCTAAAAACACATAAAGATATAAACACACACTCCTCACCTTGGACAGTGAGGTAGATTCGCTCTGCAGTCACCCCTCCCTCATTTACAGCAAGACATTCGTACCAACCAGAATGATCTGGGGTTACAGTGGACACCTGTAGTGAAAGGTTGGCCAGGATGTTCACGCGTGGGTCCAGACGGGCATCTTGTCCTCCTCTCAGCCAGGTGAGGTTGAAGTTGACAGTGCTAACAACGTGGCAAGTGAGGACAGCCCGGGAGCCAGGGGAGGCAGTCACATTACCCTCAACTGTGACAGCGGGAGGGGGCTCTGCAGTGTGAGAGCAGAATGAAGGTTTTCGGCAACTATCAGAAACATAACATCATAACAAAATAAAAAGCAGTTCGGAGCAAGTAGTTACTTCCCTCATGACACTTACTTACGTAAGTAGTGATGAGTAGTATTCAATCATAGAAACCACACTGATTTCTGGAAACTCTACACAAACTCTACACAAACCAGAAATTCATATCTTTCTAACCCTCAAATAATTCACTGCTGTCATGTACAGTATTTACATGTGTATGTTTCTTAACCTGACAAAATCTATTCTTTGAACCCCTCATATGCCTGATGAAGCACTGATAAATAAATGCATTTCTGCAAGTCAGTCTGCAACATTTGATCACTTTTTCCCTCTCCTGAAATGGATATGCAAGGTTTTTTTCTGCTCCATTTTGAAATGCCCACTATTAAAATGATGTCCAGCATTTGTCAGAGTTCTATGTAGCTCCTTTCTCTATCCTTTTTCAGTCTAACTTACTCATCGTCTGTCTTTTCTCTTGTCATCATGTCAAAAACACTTATCCCCTGAGCCTTAGTGTCTCATTAATCATTTTCTCAGAGTAAAACCATAGCTAAGCACGGGAAAGGGTAATAAAGGGAAAAGTAGAAAAGAAAGCGAAGATGAGGTGGCGGAGGCTTTGGCTCTGATAAAGGGAGGATGCTGGGGCTTTCAGAATAGCTCTTTGGGATTAGGATGACATAAGTTTGGCAGCAGGGATGGTATTATGTGTGTTTGCATGTGTATAAAAAGCAGAGGGCTGTCATCCTGTTAACAGTATAGCTGGCCCACTAACAAAGATTGGACTTGTGGCTGAGGAGGATAAGAGGCAGCAGTTAGCCACACTAAGTCACCTCCACAACTTTGGACTGTAAACACAGCAGGTCAGTCACTGTAATGAGTTACACTCATATTTTACACAGAGCCCTGTCTGGCTTCCTCTTTCATTCTTCTGTTTCACAAAGTGTCTTTCAGCTTTCTCTGCTCTCCACCTTGGCAATGATCATGTTGATGAAGCTCCAGTGAATTCCACAAAGCAGAAAGTTTGTTAGAAAGAAAAGACTGGACAAAATTTAGACTCATGTCGTATCATTTCTGGCATCTCATAGCGGGACAGATTCTGTCTGAAAAAAAAAATACTCTAAAGAGGATTTTGGAATAGGCAAAACTTAATTTTTTATTTTGCCCATTTTTTTTTTTTTATTTTGAGACTAAACGTATAAATCATTACATGATCCTTCTGGTTCTGTCTTTGCTCAAGGCTTTGAGTGATAAAATCATCATCCAAGAAATGAATTACTTGAATGTATTCATTATTGGAGAGTGGGTACATGTGGCTAGGCTCAGCTGGTTTATTCAAACTGTGCACCAAAAGTCACTGACTACCAACCAAAACATCATTGTAATGTTTTTTCTTGCACATCCTGGAGCTTATTTACAACTTTATACTTTATGTATTCTCATCTTACACTGTATCTACATCCCATTTCTTTAAAAATGAGTCACAAAAACCATACCATAGACTCCATGACACAATTGCTGTGAGGCATGGATTACAACATCATGTTTTATGCTCCATAAAGTTACCTTAATTTTGCCATTGTGCAGTGTCTCTGCATGGGATCGACAGCAAGAGAAACTCTATACATTTCAGCCCACATTGACTGCAACGTAGATTCCAACCATATGTCCATAAGGTGTGTGTGTGTGTGTGTGTGTGAAAAACCTTTTAAGCATGACAAAAACTTCATGTTGCTGCTCCATTTCACTCACAGCATTTTGAGCCTTTATTTGTGTGTATCTCTTAAGTATTATTTTCTAAACATGGTACAGGACATTAAATACAATCATACTTTAAATTGCTCACTGCCCTGCCAGCAGATAAATCAGACTTCAGTTACACTTGTTGACAGTTTAATGCTTCCCAGCCTGTAAGCATTCCTGTCTAACTAACTGAAACTACAGTTCACTGACAACTAACAGCGCTGCTGTCTGTATAGTGGGTAAAAAATTCTGATAATTGCTTTTACGTAATTTAACTGTGATATCAAATTGTTGTATTGTGATCCCCCTTCCACTGTGCTGGATGTAGTTCACATTTGCACTAGACAACAACTGGCTGACAGATTAACAAAGTCTTCCACTGTACCTTACATCAACCCTTTTGGTGTTTGTCTTTTGTTCTTTATTGATTAATAAATTATCTCTTATTTAAGTAAAGATCTTGTGTGTACTCCCTCCTTGTCACATATCTGGAGCAAGTTTGTGAAAATGGGGGCTCCTCCAGAATTTGGACCTCTGACAACCCAAGCCAGAATCATACCCCTAGACAAGCAAGTGTTTCAAAACAAGGGTGGCACAGCCCCCAAGCTGAAACACAGTAGATGAAGACAGTTTTTTTCACAGCTGACACCTCAAATGAACCTTCATTCACTCTAGAGAAAAACCCTAACATTCAGTCTCTCCAAAAGAGCCCAAAAGATCCCGGACGAGCCCCGATTTATGTTATGACCAAAGCTTATAAGCTGCAACTCACATCAGAGTTTTTAAAAACATGGGTTTTATTTACATTACTAAATATTATCAGTTAAAATTTACAGGTAAAGTGCATAACTGCACATTACACAAGGAGTGAAAGATGAGGTCTAGACGTGGTCCCTCTGAAGCCAACCCAGAAATGGCGTTATCCACACCTGTGTGTTTGGATAATTACCAATTATGCCAATACACCACCCAAAGACTCTTGCACTGCCACTCCAAGGTCAATTGAGGTTACAAAAGGTTAAATGTTTTTGAGCAACTTTGCATCTTGTATTTCGTGATTTTAATGCAATATAAGAATTAATGCAATACAAGATTATAAGCAAATCTAAAGAAGTTGGTTAAACTTTCTCTATAAAACTGTAACATTTTTGTTTACCTGATACATCTAGAAAGGTGTGAGCTCGTCCTGTCCCAGCATTGCTGATGGCAATGCACTCATAGTAGCCCTCATCCTTTAGAGTTACCTGGGCTATTTCCCACGATGCACTGTCAGAATCACTAGAATCAAAAGGGGCACAGGAGATTTGTGAAAAGAATGAATGTTCAGTATTAGTATTTATTTTCACTGTTTTTTTAAGAACCCATTCGGTCTGCTACTCTCTTCATCAGGTGAAAATTCAACTAAATTTAGTATGGAGATGGAAACAAAATACAGCAGTTTTATATCCTCCAGTATGTCTATCATAATGCGTCTTTTGAGAACATTTTCACATTTTCTTACAAAGCCTGATAATGTAGTAACAGTGAAACCCATTGACAACTACTGACCACATATAGCTGAAATGATTTGTTAAAATGCTTAAAATGTGGTTAGGTTTTTAAAGTACATCCCAAGCCAGGCACATTCATAAAAACTGAGCACAGTCTTCTGGTGGTCAACAGCATCAAGCTCAGCTGCATTCCCTGTAGTTCAGCTGATCTCAAGGCTCAGATCATATAATGAGGGCATGCTACTTAAGATGCTTTACCCTGCCTACAGCTGCTGTAAATCTGCAAGCTGCTTTGCAGCCCACCTCCACCCCAGCTCATGCTATATCTGCTCTAATAAATGTCATGTCTGCTGTCATTGATGCTTACTCTGTTCTGTTATGGGTCTTACTGCTGCTCTCCCCACCACTGAACATGCACAGAACAGAGCATGACTCCAAATATAAATTATGTTGGATGGAAGAATCAGTGGTTCTGATTGAAATGTGTTTATCTTGACTTCAAACAGGCTGGTAATGGGACATGAATAACTTGAATTTTTGATGAAGGTACATGATTTGGACTTGTGATCTTTTGACAGCTGCTGCTCACCTGAAAAGCTGGTCTACCCCAAGTTGTCTTCCATCCCTGCTGAAGCGCAGAGTGTAAGGGATGAAGCTCTCTACCTGGCATCTGACAACCCCTTTCTGGAGGTAGTAACCATGAGTTTTTGTTGGCATCAGCACCTTAGGAGCATCTAACAGGAAGTCAAAGCAGAAAATAAAGTCACTCGTTCAGGAAAATTAATAAGCAAATTAATAGGAAATCTCTGACATATCCATCTAAATATGACTGACAACATGCATCACTCACCAGGTATAATATTGGAGAAGGAAACACTTGAGACTCTCTGGAACAGGAAACCATCACGGTCATATCCTGTCACCCGCAGGAAGAAGGCCTCGTTGGGTGGTATGAACTCTGTGATGTTCCAGAGGCTGTACGGCTGGTGCTCCGGATAGTACCGGATTGGCAAAGTTTTGATCACTGTGCCAGAGACTGAGAGGAGCTCCAGCCTGTCAGGCCGAGCAGGAGGAGAGAGTCCAGTGGTGTTCAAAAGGATATGCGTGGGAATACCTGGAATTTCAATATGACAAAAATGGTATACTTACATATGGCATATTCTGGTATCTCAAAAGATGAAAGCAAACACAACAAGTACAGCAAAACAAACAACCACGGTGCCCTTTTTGACTTTACTGACCTTGAACTGGCCTACTGGAGGTCTTTTTAAAGTCCATGGTGGGTTTCCTGGAAAACCCAGCTCGGAAGTCAATGGTACTGAGACCTGAGATACGGACTGAGTGTCTTCCTTCACTTGAGGTCTGTATTAAAAAAAGGTTTAAGTGTTTTATGTCCAGATATTGGATTAAATTAAACGTTTCAGAATTACTGGTCAGTAAACCATCCCTCTAATTTTCCCTTCGTTATCCGATACTGTTTAAACTTCTGTGGGGTATAAAGTATAAAGGACAAACCTTTATTATTTGTTTTTGTTAAATACAAAGTTTCAGATGTTTGATCCACATGCTTTATGTGACTAAGAAAACAAAATGAAGAGGACTTGGGTCATCAAAGGCAGCGCTGAGTGGTCTAAATGACAGTCACAGCTTTGGGATTGCTGGGTAGCAGCGGCCTTTTGTATGCCAACAATTCCCACATGTACGGACATGCCACTTTAACTAAGTCACTGCTGACAGTTGGATATCTTACACCTGATCTTATAAAACATCCTCAATCCAGAGATGACCCATTTGGCCTTAGAATCATACTTTAAACAAACACGATGACTATAATCAGAGAGCGGGTAATAGCTCATGTGGTCTTCCTCATGTGGAGGTGATTTGAAGCTCTGAAAAACAGAGACAGAGTAATTACAATGAAGTATATGTTAGTGAGAGGTGGAAACTCCTCACCTTTGGTAAAACACTTTGGTGGTGTCACAGACACTGACTCATAACGCAGAGTGAGGCACGCAAACCTAAACTGTCATTTGCAATTGCCTGAAATGAAAGAGAGTGTGTGGATTTGCTGTATTTACTAATGACTCAGTTCTATGTGACATAAACCTAAAGTAAAGAGAAAACGACCAAACAGGACAGCGCACGCAAAGATGATTACATTTGCTAAGCTATAGGTGAAATTGCTCAGACAGTCAGGGGATTTGGTACAGCCTTAAAGGCTAATGCATACCAAACATGATACAATAGATGCTGTGGCTGTTAAACCCACCTTAATGGTTGCCATAGTATTATACAGGCCCTTTAGTTGGTTGTAATTGAGGGCGTAAATAGTGGAGAGGTTCTTTAAAGGTCACACTTTTAACAAAGGCACGAGCAGTACCTGTTATTAAAGCCACTCATTTCCCAATTTCACACCCACCCACACAGATTGACCTGTCCAGGCCTGAACACACAAGCTGAATCAGATCTGTGGTAAGAGTGTGATGACTTTGTTACTTATATTTATTTTTTTCTCTGTAGAACCACTAACGTGATTCCTCCGAACAATTGCAATAAGCGAATAATTTCATTTTTTATTGGTTATGCCTTTACATTTATCAAAAAGTGAACCAACAATGTAATTTGAGCAAATGCCTTTGTTACATCCTATAATTTGACTGTAGATGCATCTGATTAGAATTTGAATTTATTTACTTAATGTGAGTCCTCTGTTATACTGCAACAAAATGAGACAGAATAAATTTAATGAATTAGCAATTTAAAAAGGGGAAAAAGTGCTCGGGAAAGTTTTAGTCTGTTTGCATGCTTTTTAAATTAAAACTTTTGGAAACTCTTATCATTGGCTATAAAATTCAGTAAATTCACTCATCAAAATAGTCTTACTAAATGACTCTCAGTAGAGCGCATATTTAAACACAAACACACACACACGCATCATATGACAATATTGCACTATAACTCACTTTCATCCTTACAGTTTTTCACGCTGTAGAAATGTAAATTTGCGCTGTTGGCAGAAAGCTGTACCACAAAGTTCAAATGATTTGTCATATGACAGAGCTGTGATGGTTTTAGTGATATCTCAAGATGTAAGGGAAATAAACTACTGGTAAGTATTTTAGCTTATTGTTAAGAAATAAGCAAATTTGAAAATGACAGCAAGTTCACACTTTGAACAATACATATGTACACATAGGTAGTGTCTTTTACTTTTAGTGCAAACTGAAAAATTACATTACTTCTTCTACTGACAATACAGTATTTGTACATGAACTAGACTTAGTGGAAGAATAAAGAATTAAATTACAGTGAGATTAATGTTGCAAGAACTGTGGCAAAGAAAAGGTGGTGATAATTGGGCGAACCTGCCTTTTACACATCACTACTATATCCAATTAAAGGCAGATTAAAAAGGATCTAATTCCTTTTCACACAACATTTATGGCCTAGGCCTTACACTGGGATGTCACGGCCCATTAGTGTTACTGAAACTCAGCATGGCAGAACAGCTAAATCCCCCTCAAGTATTTATTCACATTTCTTTGGATCCCCTGGGAAATACAGCTGCAGATGACAAGGAGATATTTAAGTTTATAAGCCCGTTAGAGTGATGTGGGGAACTGAGGCTGGAAAAGTCACTTTCCGAGAGGAAAAAAAAGATGCTTTGGGAGTTGTAACTGAGCAGCAGATCCCTGAATCTCTAAGGGAGAGAATTAGAGGACTAAATGTGTTGGGAGGAAGATACATGAGGAATGAGAAAAGAAGATTCAGTAAGTGACAGAAAGGGAGTGAAGAATACAGTCTGAAAGGGGGTAGCAGCACAGACAACTAGAGGACATTAAGTCAGAAGGATGCAATGTCTCTTTCTTTTGTGTGCCTGTTTGTATCCCTCAGCACTTCTATAACCACTGTCCATGGAACAGATCAACATATTGGCTGACTTCAGCAAGCACAGACCTCTGTCACAGCTTCCTGATATGTTTTTCAAGCAGATATAAAACAGAACACTACAGACGATTCGCCTTAGAGCATATTTCAATCCCAGAGTTTCACTTACCAATACCCCCAATCGAGAAAAACTAATATAAACAATCAATCAAAAGATGAAAAGGTCTGCCAAAGATAATTCTCTATATCAAGGAGTGTTTTCTCTGTCACACAGGAGGAATACGATGGCTGAAGTTATAGCAGTTTTTTTTTGCCAGTTTCTTTAAAAAGGGAAAGAGACAGATCACAGCATTGGATTAACCTGAAGGTTAACAGCAGATACAGCTGAGAAGTTCTTTTTTTATTTTATATTGTACATAAAAAACTAAAAACAATAAACTATTATTTACTCCAAAGTTTATTTGGACTGCAAAAACAGGCATTTCACTTTGAATGTTTTCCCCTACTGCCCACAATGTCACCACTGCCTGCTGGAAAGGGAAGAAAAAGCAACTGTAGAAATATGCACGTTGCAATATTTATATTTGAATGCAATATCATGTGATATAAAAGCCCAAGAAAGAGTGACACCATATCAAACATTAGAAATAAATCTACAGCAAATACACAAATATGTCACCTCTAAATGCATTTTTATCTGTTCAAAGGAACACTTTTCTTTGAGAGGATTAGCTCGGATGACAGGTTTGTTTTTGTTTTTTTTTCCATCCAATTCAATCTTAAAAACACAACACAGCTATGCAGAGATGAGTGTACCACCAGGGGTCTGCAGAGGCAACATGGAGACCACATCAACAAATCACTCAGGTAAAAATGCAAAACATCTGGCTTTGACTGTGGCAGTCAAATGTGTAACCTTATTTGTATTACAGTGACAGCAGGGGGCTGCCAAACAAAAATATAGCAGATTAAGCTGCATCATCTACCAGTATTATTTAAAAAAAAATCTTCTCAGAGCTCAAATGTGTTTTTCTGATCATGTTTTTGTTCACTGGGAGACTGAGATGCTTTCACCAGACAGCATGCATGTTAAATTGATTACATATCATTGTATCTCAACATGCTGATATATTACCGCAGTAATTCAACTTTTGAACCTTCTTCAAGGCCACAGCTCCCTCCTGGGTTGCAAGTTGTGACCTCGTTTCAAGGCTATACCACTGAACTATTTGCAGTAAGTATTTTTTTTTTTAAAACAGTCCAGCTATATGGTAATTGTGAGAAGTCTGTTATTTTATGCACATTTGTGGATAAAGAATGAATTGTTTACCTTGATAGACCACATCCCAGGCTGAGGGTCCTTGATGTTGACAACTTTGGCTGAGTTGGGAATGTGCAAAAGCTCAGTCAGGCCATCACTCTTCCCCACAAGCTTCCCTGGAGGAACATAGACAGTGAGATAATTATCTACCTTTTCTGCAGCTTTGACTGATACAACCTAATTCTTAACTCTGGTTGTTGCATGGCTGCAAGCTGTGAAAATCTAAACACCCAAGATGTCTTTTATACATTAGCCAAGATACTATAGTTAAAACATGTGCACAATGTATGGATCCCAGATGATGTTGCAATCCGTACTATGACAGAAAACAAATGAGCGCTCACAAACTGTCTTGTGTACTGTACTTATGTTGCTATATTCTCTGTGTCATGGTCCCAAGATTTGGTCCGAGGGTTTTATGTTTCTCTCTTTTGGATCCTTAGTTAATATATGTGAATCTTGGTTTATGTTTAGTGTTCACTGTTGTTCTAGTGCTTGAAGTTTTGATTTTTGTGTTTTGAATTTTGGATTCCTGTTTGGATTTCTTTATTACTCTAGTGAAATGTGAGTCTTAGTTCTGGTATTATTGAGTCTCTGGTTTCTGTGTTTGCTTCATTCTAGTGATGAGTTTTAGTTTTGTGTTGTCTTGTATTTTGGTTCGGGTCTATTATTATTCATAGTTGTAGTAGCAGTCTCTCCAGTGTTTCTGTTTGTGCTTTCATTTGTCTTGTTTCCCTGTTTATGCCTTGGTCCCTCTGCGTTTCCTTGTTAAGTGTTTGTATTCATGTCTGTGGTACTCTCTTTTGGTTTCTTCCTGTCTTATTTTGAAGCTTTATGTTACGCTGCTCTGTTTGTGGGTTTATGTTTTTCCTGTGGATATTTATGCTCTTTGCGCCTGGTTTTTGGACAGTTATTCTATGCATTTTAGACTTTGGTCAAATTAAAGACTCACGTTGTGTTATTCCTTTTGCTTGTGTCCTAAATTTGGGTCCTCTCTATCGTACATCATAACACTCTGGTGATCCAGTTTATCTCCCAACTTCATCTCTTAACAACCCACTGTCAATCTGTCTTTAAAATTCTTCCTACGACTGTGGAATCTGATCCAAACCAGTCTAGAAAAAGTGCTTGCTCTTTCAAGGACTGTCTCCAAAAACTGAAGTTTAAGAAAACTGAATAACAGTTAAACAAAAGTTTATCTGCTTTTAAACTCTGCACTGAAATTAACTTCAAGTAGCGTTTTTTTTTTTCGAAAACAGACCCAAGAACACTGCTATTTGTGTCTCAGTGTGTTTCAACAGTTAATTTTCATATTAATAGAAATTCTGAGCAAGCAAATAATTTCTCAAACTAAAATGGGAACATGAGGCCACTTGTGTTAGTTATAGTGTACAGATTTAGTTTATCTTCTTCATCATAATGGAAAAAAATGTTTAGTATTCATGATTTCAATTTAATTGATAAATATTTTATATAAATTTTGGTGAATTCTGTAAACATAGATGTTGTATAAATGCTAAAAATGCATTAAAAAATGAAGCATTTAAAGAATCTTATTGACATTACTGTTGACATATGGTAACATTTATCATACCCTGGGGGTTCTTTATCTCGATGTCAGGTGCTGGGCCGCTGAGTGCCACAGTGACTTCCTTGAGACTGGGGTCAAAGGGCATCTGCCAAGTGTTGCTGACTCCAGTGAAATGATCAGTAGACAGCAGGTGGACCTTTGAGGACTGCACTGCCTCCTCCACCCATTTAAGAACCTACAGCGATGGAAAGAATGCGGGGGTTACACATAAACTATACCACGTAAAATGTCTTCTGGGACTCTGTAACGGTATACAAACTGAATCTGTATTCAGACCACTGACAAAAAAGATTGTTAAATGATGTTCATGAACTTTTTTTTAATAATAAATGGAGACTTAAATAATATATAAACTAACACACACACACACACACACACACGTATCCCACAAACTGCATACAAGGTCAACCTTTTAACAAGTGAAAGCTTTCTTCAGGAAGTTTCTAACATTCCCCCACGTCCTGCCTGCCTACTTCCTCCCAGTCCCTGTGGAGGACCCAAACGCTACTGTGTGTGACCCACGTGTCTCCCTATGCAGGATACAAGACTGAACGTGCTTTTGTGACATCAGAGCCAGTCACATAAGTTGAATTCACCTCAAAAAAACTCAGGAAAATGAGTGCAGGGGGGAAAAAAAGAAATGATTTGACTGAAATTTTGTCTTTTTGTCTTGTTGTTGTTTTCCCAGTGCACCTGCTGTCACATTCATTTGCATCGCAGAAGGTGAAATGGATTGGTTTATCCTTCCTAACCGGACAGATTGATATCCTTGACGTTTCACTGACTTTGTGTTATAATGTGATGATCGAGTGTTCCCTTCATTTTTTTCGAGCGGTGCATTTTATTCTGGCATTTCTCAAAACTAGTTACAAAGCCACCTTTCTCATTTATTCCCCTGCACCTTTCCAAGACGTCAATGTATTTAATCTTGAAAATGTTTCTAGTAAAAAAAAAAAAAAAAAAAAAAAAAAAAACACCTCCTCCCA
>VUQI01025677.1:0-11755 GCA_015106735.1 Paratilapia polleni | reverse complement strand
AATGTTTTTAGTAAAAAAAAAAAAAACAAAACAAAAAAAAAGCGCTGCTCACAAGCCAACAGAGAAAAGTGAAATATTTCTGAAAAGAGCACTCTCTTGCAGTTTTAATATAAAACTCCTTAAAATCTATATGCCTTACTTCCCTAGCAGGCCATCTTATCTTACAGTAATAAAACAGTAATACCATTCAAACCTCAGGCTTTGACTCATTTCCTGGTCCAAGACTGATGATTTACATTTCTTGGAAAGGTTAAAAAGAGCTATGGTACACATCAATCAATTAAATACTTCCTGCACATTTGATCTGGAGTCCAGACTCGAGTGTGGGCATAGCAAAATACACGAGGAGGCTGTAAAACCTTCTACTGCCATTTTAGGAGCTTAGGAGGAAAACCAGTTCCAAGTTCAAATTATTTGATCACTGTGACCAAATTATGACTCTTGAAACCAAAAAATGTTTTCCCTCTAATTTCTGAAACCTGAAAAGTTGTACATACAAAAAGCAAAGAGAAAAAATGTTTTGCTCTTACCTCATTGACCTGTCTCTTATCTAGATGGAAGACCTGGCCAGAGCTTGTAGAGGCAATCTCCTCGTATACCTTGTAACCAATGTGGTTCCTGTCATCACAATCACCTGTCAACACAAACACCACCTACAGGAAAGATCACAAAATGTGGTCACTTTGAATCTGAGCTTGTAGATATTTTTGGATTGCAGAAAATAATCTCCAAACCTGTGACTGTTTCTGCTGGATGAGCTGCAGGACCTCATGGGTGAGCTTGTAATCTTTAGATCGTGCATCTGTAAAGACATAGACAAAAGATCCCGGCAAGGAGATCTCCAAGGCAATCTTAATGGCACCAATGCTCATCTCCGGACAGTCCCCTCCTCCCTGAGTGGGAAAAGAAAATCATCAGAAAAAAGAGTTTGTGTTCATATGCAGTGTAAGTGTGAGTGTGTAAGCCACCAGCACAGTCTTTTTTGTCAAGCATATAAATAGTTAAAAGCAGATTTTAAGGCAAAACATAAAACAGATGTACCTAATAAACTGGCCACAATGTAGCTATTATGTAATTCAGTATTGTATATATTTACCTTTAAATTGCAATTAAGAAATTTTAGCACCAGAGAAAGTCAGTGATGCTGGATTATGTCTTGAAATTACATCTTGAAAAAAAAAAACGAATATAAAGTGAAGGCAATGCATCCAAAGGACTGTCAACATCTAATGAATCTGCATCTAAAACAGAATATTTTTCTAACTATAGTGACAGGCACAACAAATAAAAATATGCAGGGGAATGTGTGAATGTTCAGTCTGTCTTTCCTTTTCACTCTTCTCTCTGTCCCTGTCTTGGGGTCAAAGACAAATATTCTCTGCAGCATTCCAGCAGACACATTACTATCTGTCTGTCTGAAAGGTTCAGTACCAAGCTAGGATGCATCACCCCCAAGGGTAACATCTGGAATGGAGTGACCCATGGTGGTGGGGTTTGGGTGGTAGGTAAAGAGACAGGACTCCTCTTACTCTCCTGGACCCACTATCTCCCCTCTGAGTGAGGTTGCACTCCCCCGTTCCCCTGCTGCCCCCAACACTAAGCCTGCCAACCCTCCCATGCACTTTTCTTCTTGAAGTGTTGCCTAACTTCTTCTCCCTTCTGTCTGAAACACAACTGCATTTGTGACAGACATTTTTCAATTTTAAGAAAAATGTCAATTCCAAAGAGTATATTTTCCATCCTCTCTGGCCAAAGCCTCTTCAGGAGTTGTGCAGGTGAAGAGGTGAGGGGAAGAAAAACAGACTCAGGAATGAAACAGCAAGTGAGAGGAAACTGGATCCCTTCCATGCTACACACAACACGCTTGCACACCAGATTAACAATAGGACATGCCAAGGATGCACAGACACTCGCCAAAGTCTTTCTTCAAAGGGCCTCTGAATGGTACTTGTCTTTGTCTGTTTTGCTTTCATCAGATTTGAAACTATGTAGTTTTGCAGCTTGTCTGCTTTGCTCAAATCGTATATCAGAAACCTCTAGTACAACTTCCCTTTTCTCCCAAGTGATTACAGAAATATGCAGACCTGGCAGTATTGTGTTTAGCTGTCCATCCATTGTATGTTTTTGTTTATGTTTTTTTTGTAATGGTAGAGGAGGTAAAAATGGGATGAAGGTCTGGGGTTTTTTTTGTTTTCTTTTTGCATCAAAGTCAACAAATGACAAAAGTTTTTAATAAGTTCCCGACCCCAGTTATATGAAGGAGAGGCATCCAGTTGAGATGGAAACACTAATTGAAATTCTTTTACCATCCAATGTAGAATGAATGGTAAAACGTCTTAGTAAGCCCAGAAATGCTTCTGCTCAGACGTCACACATCACAGCCTGCTGCTTTTATCAAAGCCAGATGACCTGAGCTACCAGGCTACTGCCTGTGTTTCCTTAGACTGATAAATGTGAACTCTGAACCCACCTGAACGTACAGCTCTCTCAACTCATACTGGAACTTCTTTGGGTCTGTTGTGATTGTAACGGGTCCAATCTCTGCAAAGAAACAACACAAAAGAAGCTGTGTGATTAATAGGGCCACAGGCGCAAGTCTGATGATTAACTGAAAGCATTTTTATTTCGTAAAATTCTGCTCTGGGGCCAAATATTAGCTTTGGCAAGCGTTTGCGGATGTCCAGATTAAAATGTCACAATCTAAACTGCAGTGAGGAGAATCTCAGGAAAGAAGATATATTTAAGTTACAGAGGAAGGGAAAGAAGGAAATGTGAGGAAGATACATATCAATAATAGAAAAGATCAAAAGTACAATGTTTCAAAAGACAGATACTGACTGGAATACAGTGACATGAGTCAAAGGTTTTTTAAAAATTGCAGAGATTGTAATACACACTGCATAATACATAATGTGACTTTAGGAGAGACAGTGTGACAGATTTAGTCATTTTACCACATTTAACACATTTGTATAAGATAAGAAAAAAGATAAAATTCTCACATTTCAGAAGCTGAAACCAGGGAATGTTTGCAAACTGAAAAGTTAACATGACAAAATGATTATCAAAATAGCTGCCACTTAAATAACTGTCAATTATTCACCTAAGCACTGCAGCTTCAGTTGTATAAGATGCGATCAAAAAGTTCTGAAAGTCCATGTGGATTGCTTCCTGAGAGTCCTTTTCTTAGCATTTGCAGGAACACGTTTCACAGTGAAGCTCAAACATCTGTAAACAGAACAATTCAACTTCTGCATGAAACTGACCCAACTTTTATATAACTGGTAATGAGAGCCGGGTCTCTGACTTAGACCCAGGGACCAAAAAGCGGTTTTCAAGGAAAAGTTCTTAGTCTCCAAGCCTGAAGGTTGTGCATGAGATATGGAGTGGAACCTGGACCGTGCTTGTTGTTTTTTCTGACATTCTCAGAGCTTTGTCCTGTGAATTTGTCCCCCGATTTCAACTCAAAACACAAAGTCCTACTGTAACAGAAAAAAAAACAAAAGTCTGAGGAAGGACATTCCCTGCAGGCAACACAAACATCGCTCAACACATTACCTACTCATCTACTCAATTTGGCCCTATGTGACTTCATCCTCTTCCTTAAAATGAAATTCAAGATGAGGGGGTCCCTGTTTTAAAAAAGTTGACAAGATCTAAGTAGACTTCCAGGGAGCTATACAAATGAAGAAGGAGCTCTGGAAGCCAGATGTGCACACGGTGAAAACCTTGAAGGGGACTGCGTTCAAATTTCAACTATATAAGATGTTTGCTTTCAGTGGACAGTCACAGAACTTCGGCCAAGCTTTAGATGTTGGACAGATGGCCTCACATTTGACTCTAGAATACTTTGGTATGCAGAGGAGTTCATGGTTGACTCAATGACTGCAAAGTGCCCAGATCCTGTGGTTGTAGAACAAGACCAAATCATCACCCCTCCACCACCGTGGTTGACAGTTGGTATGAGGTGTTTGTGCTGGTATGCTGTTTGTTTTTCGCCATTATGGCCAAGCATCTGGACTTTGGTCTTGTCTATCTAGAGGACATGGTTCCACAAGTCTTGTGGTTTGTTCCGATGCAACTTTACAAAGCTAAGCTGTGCTGCCATATTCTTTTTAGAGAGATCCAGCTTTCTCCTGGCAACAAACAACTCCGAAAAAACTATACTTGTTCAGTCGTTTTATAATTGTATTGTCATGAACTTTAACATTTAACATACTAACTGAGGCCTGTAGAGTTCGAAATATAGCTCTTGGGTTTTTTGAACTTTCTCTGAGCATTGCACGGTCTGACCTTAGGGTGAATTTGCTGGGACGTCCACTCCTGGGAAGATTGTGGCATTGTGTTAACACATACCTGAATGCTCCAGACCAGCAAATTGCCAAAACATCTGCTTTTCTAGAGTTGGTCACACTTGCTGATGATCAGTTAATCAAGAGCACTGATACTTAACCTCTTAATTCTTATGGAAGCAGTAAGGGTGTACTTAGTTTTTACTAAGACTGCATAGAATCCTTTGAAAATTTTCTTTTTCACAGGATTGTATTTTAATGTTGTTATGTCAGTGTATACAGGATTTGACCCAAGTGAGGCCATCTTCCACTGTATCATAAAGGCAGGAACCTCCACATAGTGACAACATGGCCTGTGCTCTGTGCTGTTGTCAATATTGGTAGTCACTGCTTTTTCTCAGCTTACTTTGTTGAATCCATTAATGAGCTGCTAAGCCCCTTCTTGAGTCAAATTGTGTGACTTCAGCCACTGCAGCTGTGCTGTGGAATGAAACTGATGAGGGTCTGCAAAAAAGCACACACACACACACACGCACACACACACACACACACGCACAGACACACATGCAGTTCTGCACATGCAAGCAGGTTGGAAAACAAGGGTCCTCTTGTTGAAGAGAGGACAATCACAAAAGACTTTTGAAAAAGGATACAGTTTGAACTATTTTACAAGTCCTCAACTCTGCCTAATGAGAATTGTAGCTGTTTATTAGAGTGTTCTTAAACACAATTGCTGGTCAGTTCTTCTTCTGTCTCAAAGTTAAAAATTCATGATTAACTTATCCTTACACCGCATGAAATGAAGAATCATTACCTACTCTGTATTTACAGTGGCCATCACCTTGTAGTTCTTCTTGAAACGCAACCCACAGACACTTTCAATTTCACTAATAATATACACAAAGATGCAAGGAGTCTTTTTTCCAAAAGACACAGATTTTGGCATCACTGTAAATCCTCAAGGTGGAGCAAAGGAACATTTGCAGCGATCAGAGACGCTTTTTAAAACTAACATGGAAATGTGTCTGGCTGCTCTGAACGGAACATGGATCTCCAGCCAAACTTTTCATAGAAGGAAAAGTTGACATCTCTTTCCTTACGGGAGAAGTTCCCATGGCTGTTATAAGTATTCTTTAGACTGTTTTGAATATGGTGCCCCTTACCACAACCACCCTCTTTGCAGTGGCTGTAGTATGGAAAACCATAGCTAATAGTCATGACATCTAAACAATATGAGATGAAATAAACTTTTCAAGCTCTTATGGTGTAATTCTCTGACTAACATATCAAGATAAAGCTGGCATGTCTGTTTGCCATTACTTTTTCTCTTTAAATGTGTGTTTATCTACATTTGGAAGCCTGAAGGGGAATCTGTGTGCTTTTCCAATAACACTAGACAAACAGAAAATGACTGGGAGCTTCTTTGTTCCAAAAGTCCTCTACAAACTTGTTAGGGGTTAAGTGCTTTGCCCAAGGGCAACTTCTTAAGAGTAGTTAAGAACAGACATATTATCACTGCCATGATTTCAAAACCACATTTTTCTTTAAGGCTGGAGTGTAATAGAAATACTTTCATATACGAAATATTGCCACCATTTGAGAAAAAAAATGAAAAGATTTTCTTCTCATTTACCATTTTGTGTATTATAAATAAAACATGATGATAGAACACACTAATCCCAGTCCTACAGGTACATGTGCAAGGGAAATGTATCTTTTGGCTCCCACAGAGGAAATAGTTTTAAAGCCTACTCAGTGATGAACACAGAAGGGCTGTGGATATTTCCAAGTGAATGAACTCAAAGTGAAAAAAAGTCTGACAAAAAGACAACAAAAGAGAAAAAATGACCACCACAAACTAAACAAAATAAATCTAGGTTGCATCCTGTTTTCTTAAACTGGTAGTTGTGCTGGCTGTTGACAAAAGTGAACTAGAGATAAATAATCGAAAAGAATGACTCCAGCCTTCACATGGACATTTTACAGCATTGATCTGTTATGCCTGTTCTAAAAAGCATCCATCTGCAAACCACATGCAAGCCTAAACACTTACAGAGGTCTTAATGGGATGGGCAACTATCCAAAGGCAAACTCATTTTACCTCCTCTGACATTCAGGCTTGAAGTAATTTGCAAGGAATCACCAAAGCATTTACTGTGCAGTGAGCTTATCTCTTCTTACAACATCAGCAGCAAGGAATTTCAAAGCCAGTGCATGGGAAATTCTAAGGTTTGACAGCAATACGCAAAGTTTCACAAGCTGCTGCATGATTGACAGTTGACAGAAACATTGTCATAACTGTGCTATTTATTGCTAAAATTTCTGATGAGTTATGACCATGATGCCATATAATTGTTACAAAAACCTAATAACAAACTCTAGAAATGCAGTGCGCCAACAATACAAAATACAGTAGAAAGTGTATCTTCTCTTCATGAATTCCAGACATTAATGGTTCAATTTACTTGGTAAATAGAAATTTGTGGTTCAAGATTTATATTAACAAATCATGATCAGTGAACTTATTCTTTCAAAATGAATTACTGAGCCACAGTGTGAAGTACTGTGAAAAAGTTTTGAGCCACCCCTCATTTCTTAATATTTTGCTTCCAAGGAGCCAGACCTTCTTGTAATTTTTTAAAGTGGTCTTGACCAATAGTTCTTCAGGCTTTCTGAGGGTCTTTCAAAGTTTTTCTTTGGACATTGGCTGCTTTTTCAATCATTTTCAGTAAGTCCTTGTACCTGACCATTTTCAGAGGCATAGTTGGTATTTTTGTTTTTTTGTTTTTTTGTTTTTTTGTTCCTTTTTCTTGTTAAGCCACTTAACACTGACCTATGAATCATTCAAGCATAAAAAAGACACCTAACTCAATGAACCAATGTTGTGTCTACACATAACAGACAACTTAACAAAGAACCAATTTTAAATTGTATCTTTAGGCACTTGGTTACCAGCAGCCTGTCGTCAAACACAACATTTGTTTCCATTTCTTTAGTTGAATCTGTGAAAAATGCCAAAGATAACACAGTTTGACAGACATAAAGTAGTATTTTTGCACCAACAAGGTGATTCCCAAAGAGCTATTAGCTGAAAACTTGGTATAACTCAGCATGGTGTGCATGTATCCTTAAAATATTTAAGAAAACTAGACAAGTGAAGGATAAAAGAAGTGTCAGGCCTAAAAAACTATCTACTGTAGATGAACAGTATCTGAAAGTCATGTCCTTAAGAAATAGGAAAAAATCTAGCAAAGATCTGACACAGAGATACAGCTGGCCCTTCAGTTGATCCATCTATGGTTCACTGAAGCCTCATCAGAAATGGTCTCAGTGGAAGGGTGGTTGTCAAGAAGTCATTCTTAAGGAAGGGAAACAGAGCGAAAAGGCTGAGGTATGCCAAAATACACAAGAACTGGACTGAAAATCAGTGGCAACAGGTCTTATAGAGTGATGAATCCAAATTTGAAATTTTTGCTTCAATCGATGCATGTAGGAAGATCCCCAAGATCAGCCAGTGGTGTTGGGGATCTTGTTTAAATTGATGGAATTATGAATGCAGAAAAGTATCATCAGATTTTGGTCCACCATGCAATACCATCTGCAAAGCTTCTGATTGACAACAGTTTCATTTTTCAGCATGACAATGATACTAAACACACAATGGAACATCAGTCATGGATTGGCCTCCCCAGAGTCCGGACCTCAACATTATTGAAGCAGTGTGGGATCATCTTGACAGAGAAGAGAACAAAAGGCAGCCGACATCCAGCTTTGAATGTCCTTCAAGAAGCCTGGAGAACTATTCCTGAAGACTGCTTAAAGAAATTACAAGAAAGCTTGCCTAAGAGATTTCCGGCTGTGTTGAAGAATAAAGGTGGTCATACCAAATATTGACTTTCAAGCTTGTTAGAATTGCAAAAACTCAATTTTTGCCTTACATACTGTATTTCCATGTATGTTTGCACATACTTCAATAAATTGCTGCAACTATTTCCAATTTTTATAGCAAAAATTAAAGAAATTAGTGGCGGCTCAAGACGTTTGCACAGTACTGTATATGTTACTTTCTCGAATAATGGTCATTTAAAGGAGTCTCTACGGCTTTCCCAATCCAACAAAAATCCAACAGGTTACACAACATGTAGCTGTTACAGCACTTAACAGCAGTAGAGGCTGTAAACAAACACAACTTTCCATCATTCTGCTGACTCAAGGTAAAATCTGCCAGAATAAGAGTGGCTGTCATCATGATAGTTAGCTATGGAGCATAATTCACTTAATCAGCCCCACTGAGGAAACACATGCATGGGGAAACTCACAGCATGGGGGAAAAGTGAGGAAAGTGTCCAGCAATAAGCACACTATATACATAGGAGCAAACATGTTTGCAGACACATGAGGTAAGACACACAAATGCATTTACACTACACAAACATAGTGTACATAATGTGCCAGCAAGATGTTTTCTATAATAACTCCAATGTGTGGCAATCACTGCTCATACACATCACTAGTGCATACATACAATCATGCAACAAAGATAACAAAAAATACACTAAGTCGATCCAAAAACAGAAGAAAAAAAACAGTGTGCAGAACTGAATTGCTTTTCTTCTTTATTGCTCAAATTGGCCAGCATTACTGAGACAGCAGTGGTGATATCAGCCTGAAAGATTTTACCAAACAGGAAATTGCAACCTTGTGAAAGATTAATTCTTACATTTACTAACTTCATATGTGTATATTTTAAATGGAAAAGCATTGTGGAGAGGAAGTGGTTAGTTACTCTGACAGGATAATAACCTCCATTTATTCCAAATAACATTTCATTACTTCTGGTGTTGACAGTCACACAACCATTTCCCTTTCTGGTACAGAGCAATAATCACACTTGAAGCACAAGTGCTAATACTCACATGTGTTCTTTTTTCCCCTTACTTGGTAGAAGAGGAAAAGAATAGTAGGCATGAATGAGCAAAATTAAAAGCACAGATAAAATACGAGGTATGATCAAAAAGTTATGTGACTTACAAAAAGTTATGTGACCATAAAAAGCAAAAACATCTTCTGCTAAATTTGGTTTATTTCCCCTCTGGACCAATTCTAAGTAACTCCCTAAAAGTTTCCTTCTGACCACTTAGATGCACCCATCTGCATTTTCACCATGGACTCCAGACTTATGCAGAGGGCAAACATCAACTTGACACAGCCCACTGACCAAGCAGCAGTTTTCAGTAGAAGAATCCTAGTGTCAGTAGAAGTGTCTAAATCCAAAGACAGGTGAGGAGACTGACTGGAAGCATGCTCGTTGCTTTTGTCAACAATCATGAGGTTGTGCACTGTGAATTTGTCCCCTAGAGCCAGACCCTCAGCCCAGAGTTCTTCTGTAATGTCCTGATACGTCTGAGGAAGAACATTTGCCACAAAAGACCTGAACTCTTGTGCCTTCCATTATGCCAATTTGAAAATGCAGGACTTTTTAGACCACACCACCATAATCTTTGCTTATCCTCAGTCCTTGTCATGGTCCCGGGTCTTCGACCCTGAGTTTTGAGTTATGGACTTTCAAATTCTGTTCTGTTGTTGGATATTTTCTGTTTCTTTTGGTTTATTCGTCGCTTACAGTGTTAAGTTTTGTTTTCTCGTTGATATTCCCTGTTTAGTTTTGCCATGTTTATATTCTCAGGTTTTCTTAGTTTTAGTTTTGGCTACCTTTTACAGTCTCTTTTCTGTTTGAAGTTATTGTGTATATTTTCTGCTCAGTCTGTCCTTAGCTCTTGCCATTTAGAGTTTTATATTCTTGTTCGTATCTTCTGTTTGTTCTATTATTCCTTCTGGTTGGTTCTTGTTATTTATAGTATCTTATATTTTGTGTTTATTTGTTTTGTGGTTAGTTTCTGTCCTAGGGTTTTTTGTTTGTTCATACTTCTGGTCCCAGTTATCCTGCTTCCTATGTGTCTAGCAGTCAAGTCTCTGTGCTCTGTTTTCTGTTTAGCCTTCCCTGTCTTGTCATCTTGGATTAATTTCAGCTGTGTTTCATTACCCTGGTGTTTCCCATATCCTTGATTACCTCTTGCGTGTATTTAAGCCTCAGTTTGTCCTTTGTCCAAGTATTTGTTGTCTCCAGTCTGGTTGTTCTCAGTCAGCCTGCTGTTGGTTTGCCAGCCAGTAGGCTTTAACTTGTTACCCTCCTGTGTTTTCTCTGTTCATATTTGATGGACATACTGGGTACTTGTTATGTTAATTTGGATGTTCACTCTACATGGACTTTGCTGGCAACCTTCAATAAAGGTCACTTTTTTGTTATCTCAGGAGTACAAAACATCACAATAACGGAGTCGCAAAACATTTTGATCAGGTTACTTCTGCTTTTCTGTCTTGACCCTGTGTGTCTTCATTACATTTTTTTTTTTCTGCAACTTGTATCCTTGATCTTTTAGACATCTTTTTATCCTGCATACCTTCCCCAGCTGCTAACAACTGAGGGTCACCCTGAAGTAACAGAGCTGTCATTAGGCTTGATTTCAAACCACCCCAAAACAAAATTGTGATGCAAACTAAGGACCACCAGGCAGTTTAAGCTCAGATAGTTGTGGCCCTGCCTCTCCTGTTTCACGTCACTTGATGTAATTGAATGTGACTTGGGACAATGGGCCACAAAACCACAGAAATCTATTAATGGCACTCATGAGTTCAAATAATCAGACAGCACTACACACAAATAAATACAGAGAAACAACTGATACACACACCAACACACGCAGTGTCTAATCCCTCCCAGATGCACAGCCTGATGAGGAGCATGTTCCAGAGACAGATGACAGCTCTGAACCTTCCACCAGTTATCTATCTGACAGGGTAAGTGGTGCCGGAGACATGACACAGAGGAGGATGCAACCTGAGGGCATGGCTTACAGTAATTAAATGTGTCCTGTGTGCATCAGCGTCTATGTAAATTGATCACTGTCATTTATGGGAATTTGCAGTTCTGTGGTGTGGCCATTCATGCAGGAAGAAAAAAGAAGCCAGAACTCTTGCAGCAAATGGAAATATCCTTCCTATTAATGTATATAGAGTGTATATAAACCTAGCACAAAAAGTAAGGAAATTTGTGTTTGGTCAATTATTTCTTTGTTGTAACAATGCTTCTTGGCAATAAATCTCACACTGTTGGAAAGCCTGTTTATTTCCCTTTAAATGATGCCACATTTATAAGGAAAATGCATTTGTGGGTTGAGCAACAGAGTTGAGTATGTGGGTTGCGTCCATGAAGAACTTGCCAAATCTTCTCTGCCAATGACAAACAGCTTATTCTGCTATTGACTCTTGTTTGGTGCTTTTTATTGTCTGAAGAAACAAGACATATTGGCAATTCAACAATTTATTCATTTAACAAACAGGGGCCTCAGTAGCATGTGGAAGAACCATATACAGGCACAACAGCCTGGCACCTCCTCCTCATG
>VUQI01025676.1:17361-37808 GCA_015106735.1 Paratilapia polleni | reverse complement strand
GTCCTTTGGCGGTGTTACACTAGAGCGAAATGTCCGGAGTGAAAAAGCTTCGCACTGTGAGTAGATGTGGAGATAACGGGCAGAGGGAAAGACCAGAAATTCAAGCTGTCATCTGATTAGCTTTAAAAAAAATTGTAATTATTGTGTGTCACCCAGCAGCCTGACTTGTAAAACTCATTCCAAGTGTGTCAAGTAAGTGTCATATTAATAACAGACTGCTAACTAATACAAGTCCTCCCTGTTAACGGTAGTCTTAATACTGAGGTCTGCTGGTCGTACAGAAAAAGCCCTGAGAGGTTGAGTTTTTGTACTTTTTTTTTCCTTAGGAGTGATTGTTTCTTTAAATCCCGTTGTTTTCTGTTCACTTGTATGTCTCTTCACTGTACTGCGAGGTATGATGTTATAGTCGTGCCTTGACTTTGAATGGTTTAGCTGTTTTGCCAGTTGTACCAAAATGTATGTGGCACAGCCGGTTTGTGATACAACTGCATTTGCTGGACCATAAATGAGGCTTGATGCTGCACAGGAATGCTGCAAATTCCGAGAACACATGTGGAGTCAACCAAGAAAACTGCAAGCTCATTGTGGCATTTCCATCCACAATCCTGCAGTGTGTCCCAAAAAGCTGCATTTTAGGGATACACCGTTACAGACACTTTGTAACACTCATACAACCACACAAATTCACGTAAAGATTAATCAGCAACTTTCTTGATAGGTCTGAGTCACTTTTGGTGGGAAGTTGCAAAACATTTGCTCCTTTCGACATCCAACAGCAAATTTAAAAATGTAAGTGTTCTCATTTCCCGTCCAAAACAATTCCCTAAAATCATTAGTTGCACTTTTAAAATCAGCAGCGATTCAACACACGAGAAATGTAATATGCTTTGAGGAAGATTTCCGAATGCTTGGTCATCATAGATTTATCTCTTGTAATTTCCTGAGAAAGAGGATGGAAGTTGAACTTGGAGCAAGAGAAGAGTTACACAAGGTGCATTTTTTTTAAAAGGAATGCAGCACCAAGACAAAAGGAAAACAAAATGAGCATAAGGGTAAAAAAAAAAAAAAAAATATTAAGGTAGGATAGAATTAATACAAAGTAATTAAGTAACAGTATTTGCCAAAAAAGAGTGAGCGGGAGTTGTATTTTTCTCTAAGTGCCATCATTTTATTTAAAAAAAAAATCATGCTGAAAAAAAGTTGGCTGCTAAAAGGGAAGAAGGATGATTAGGCAGTGTTTTGGCAGCGGGAGGCTGCAGTGGAAGGAGAGAAGGTGCCTCCTATGTTTGAGAGAATAGTGCTGTTTGTCTAGGCCTCTCCCACAGCGTGTGGGTCTGTATATTTTTCAAACTCGATACGCTTTCCACATCCTTTGATTGAAACACACCTTGATTTGTGACGTGTCAGAGTGCAAGCTTTTTACAACCGAGGCTGTGTCTGCATGTGGAAAAAGGGCTCTTTTCATGCAGGTCGTCCGATGGCGACTAAGATCACGTGAGGCTGAATAGCAGCGTCCGGTTTGTTAAACTACTTTCACACTGGGGGGGACATTATAGACACAAGGATTTAGGGAAGAAGGGCGAGTGGGTGCAGAGGGTGAACGTGTGGGCATGAGCACTGCCACATCATTGCTTGGCTGCAGGCAGCACACTGGACACATTGTCAAGTCAGTCCTCTCCCTCCCTCCATCCCTCCTGTTCTTCTCTACCCTCCCCTCTAGAAGTCAATACAGCCCCATTCATCCACAGCCTGGTCCACATAGTCACTTTAGACATGTAAAGCCAGTCTTGTTCAGCTAAACTGAAAAATTATATGACGTGTTAGTTTGCATGACTCAGCAGTAAATTAAAAAGGATCCAGTGAAAGGCAACCTTTTCTTTTCTATGACGTTGTTAATCACAGGTGAGACTTGAAAGAATAAGCAGAACACACAAAGCAGAGGTGAGATGTCTGTGTAGGTAAATAGGTCACATTACATGTGAGCTGAATACACTCAGTTCCTGTTTGCCCATATTCAAACTCAAAGTATTTTTGTCACACGTAATTACCCACAACCACTTTAGTCTGCTTCGGTTTGAGCCTCTGTTCTTCTCTTTCAGAATCTCAA
Organism: Paratilapia polleni; assembly: GCA_015106735.1. Classification (NCBI taxonomy): domain Eukaryota; kingdom Metazoa; phylum Chordata; class Actinopteri; order Cichliformes; family Cichlidae; genus Paratilapia; species Paratilapia polleni. The sequence continues at coordinate 35,701 of VUQI01025676.1, read as the reverse complement.
CAGGTCAACCAATGTGGTGTACCAGGCCCATCATGTCAGCCGGAGTAAGAGAGGGCAGGTTGTGGGCACCAAGGGGGGCTTTAGGGGCTGCACCATCTGGCTCACTGGTAAATCTTTTTTAGTTTTGCCACATAGGGGCCATATGTAGACTGGGATTAATTTGCTATCAACTATGCCATTCATTATAACCACTATGCTTTTCCTTCTAGGTTTGTCTGGTGCTGGAAAGACTACCATCAGCTTTGCCCTGGAGGATTATCTTGTCTCCCATGGCATCCCCAGCTACTCACTGGACGGCGACAACATTCGCCACGGCCTGAACAAGAATCTGGGCTTCTCTGCCGAAGACCGCGAGGAGAATATCCGGCGTGTCGCTGAGGTGGCCAAACTGTTTGCCGATGCTGGCCTTGTTTGCGTCACAAGTTTCATCTCTCCTTTTGCCAAGGTGAGGAAACCTTAAGAGTTACATGCTGACACTTAATACGTCTGCTTGTTTAAAGCTGAAAGCATTATCTAACAAAGGCGTGATGCTAAATATTAAGTCAACTAAAAGGTCCAGGACCTAAAATCCGGAATGCATTTAAAATTACGTATCCATGCTATTTCTTCCACAGGATCGCAATGAGGCAAGGAGCATCCATGCAAGTGCGGGGCTGCCATTTTTTGAAGTGTTTGTCCACGCGCCTCTTGAAGTGTGTGAGAGCAGGGATGTGAAAGGACTTTACAAAAAGGCTCGCGCTGGAGAGATCAAAGGTCAGTGTGACAGTGTTCACCGCAAGAAACTTTATCCCAGTGCTGTACGTGCTTCTGCTCTATGAGTAATCCGAGACCCTTTGTACAACTACGAGCTAGTTCACCCCATGTTGTAATTTTGTCTGAGTCAAGTGATTATGGAATATTAATGCTAATAGGGTGTCAGTGACATATCTTTTTACGGTTTGTTGCCAGGTTTCACTGGGATTGATTCAGGGTACGAGCGTCCGGAGGCACCCGAGCTTGTTCTGAAAACTGGAGAGCTTTCAGTAAATGAATGCCTACATCAACTGCTGGACCTGCTCAGGGAACAGGTAGGGCTTCTCTGCTGAAGATTGCCCCGACTTGTCCAGACTTTTAAAAGCAGAACGAACCGCCGTAGTGTATCTCACACTACCTTCCAACGGTGTCTGTTTACATTTCAGTTCTCAGCTGTGTCGCATGACCAAGAGACCACTGTGTAACTGATCCAAATTTTGAATACTCATACCTGTTAGGTTACACAGAATATAAAGAAATATTAATTTAAACAAGCAGCTCATATAACAAAATAAATTCAGTATAGTCAAGAAGGGACTATACTAGCTTCTTTAACTGTTAACATTCTTTGCCCAACAATGAAAACTTTCACATCACAGGGTGGTTTGTAGCAACTACCCAGAGGCAGACAACTATGTGGTGAATACTGAATGGTATTTTGAAAGCAAATTATGCTATTGTGTGGTTGTGTGTTGCAGCAGCAAAAAATAAAGAGCGAGGGGAAAAAAATCCATTTACCTACAGCATATGGACACAATTTAAAGGCGATTTTAACGAAATAACTGGGGTTTGTGCTGTAAATACCATAGAGAAACCCACAGGAAATCATTTGCACTTTATCTCAAAATCTTAAAGATCTCAAAAAGGAAGAGCAAAACTCTTCTCCCAGCAATGCACATAAGGTATACTTTTGCCCTCAAAGTCATGTCAACCAGTGACAACTGAAATTGTACATATGTACCAAAGCAAAGCATTCATGTATGGACGCAGAGCCACATCCATCTATCCATTGTTTCCTGTTTTTCCAATTGTACTTTATTGATCCAAATCACTAAAGTAAAACTGGAAAAACAGGTGGAAGACAGACAGTAGTTTATAAACTTAGAGTGCAGTTCGACCTTTACACATACAGAGACACACACACACACGCACAATACAAATTCACACGAGAATTGAAAGCAATATTGCTTCTGTTGCCAAGCTTCTATCTTCACTGAAGGAAAGGTTGCTGATAGGGAAATGTGTAAACACATGTGTTTTTATAGCCCCAGTCACTGAGGTAACAGGTGACTGATTTAAAAAAAAAAAAAAAAAATGCTTTGTCAACATGAGTGTGGGGATCCAGTGCAACACATATCAATCTCGGGAATCCCATCGTATAAAATTAAATCAAACAAAGCCAGGCTAATTATTTACATATGTTTGGTTTTACTTAGAAGCAGGTATTGATAGATTCAAGCAGTACTGCAAAGAGTTGAATAATACGTTTTTGTATACTCACAAGTGTGTTATTTAGTTAGTGTGCTAAGTGTGTTTGATTCCGAATGTAAACCTGTATTTACATGCACTGTGCACTGCTCAGTTAGTGCCCCAAGGCGAGCTTCCTCAGTTTGTGTCACACTTGGTTTCCAAGGAGCAGAACAAACGTCACACGGTATCTGTCTTTTTCATCACGCAATCTGAGCTGTGTCTGCTTTTCATACCTGAGCAATCATGTGACAGTGCCAATCCCTTTGAAGCAGAACATATAGTGGTGAGAGTAAAATGACATGTTGTTACTGTAACTGTTTCTCCGTAAGGGAAACAGAGTGATCTCTTTAAACCTCTGAGGTCTAAGTCATCACAGGTGGTAACCCAAACCCTAATCCTACCCTAACTCTATATTTTGGAGAAAAAGCAAAACAAGACTTTTTCAGGTGTATCAGTTAGAATAATTATTTTCTTTGTTCACTGATTACCAAGACTTGGCCCTACGTTACTAGTGTTGTTAAACTAAATATTCTCTTTCCTCTTGTATGTAGAATATTGTACCAAACGAGATCATGGAGGAGGTGACTGAACTATTTGTTCTGGAGAACAAGGTGTATCTTGCTTTGGCTGATGCAAACACGCTGCCCACCATCAGCATCACTAAGGTCAGTACATAAGGTCAGTCACATTCCAAATGAGCAATGGAATCAGTACTCAACATTGCAGAGAGCTAGTCAGGGTGTTACCGTCAGTGTGGACACTGTATACTAAGCAAATGCTCTAATTTCCCTGGCTAATAATTAAGAAAGAAAATAACACCATGACTGTCAGTCAGTGTTCTGCAGATGCTAACACTTGTGCAAATCTTTGCCAAAATTTAATAGTGGTGTGTCAAACATTGTGGAAATAAAGGAAAGTAAATCAAGGAAGCTCATAAAAAAGAAGATTTGAAATGAACTTTGCATCTTCTCACTGGGCCTGGTCAAATGGTTATTTTACTCTTTGTGTGTGTATTTGAAACTGGTTGTTAAGGTTGTAGTTCTTGTCTTATTGTCTGTGTCTGCTTTGTCATGCTCCACTGCCATCCATTATTCTTACTTGCAGTGTTAATTTATTCAGTTTAAAGTGCACCTACAGACTGACTAATGTAGATACCTGAAATGTGTACATTTGTAATACACCAAATAAAATGAGTGCAGTCAAATCCATGGCTTTCCTGAACTGCCTGAACTTTCTTTCCATGTTGTTGATGATTAAGTATCATTTGTCCACAGTTGGATCTGCAGTGGGTGCAGGTTTTGGCAGAGGGTTGGGCCAGTCCACTGAATGGCTTCATGAGAGAAAGAGAGTTCCTCCAGACTCTGCACTTTGCAAATCTGCTGGATGGTAAGAGCAGACTCATCCTCATCTTAACCATTCCTCTAACTTCCCTTGACAATATCTGTACACCGCCTCCCTGCTAGTCTATGCATCCTGGTCACTTTTCTGTAACAGTCGCAACAGCAATCCTACCAGCTTGGACCTAACAACAATTACATATTGCTTTCAACACAGCTCAAGTCTGAACTGCATGCAAGCCATGAAAGCACGAGTTACAACCATTTATGTCACTAAAATACACCATATGGACAAAAGTATTGGGCCACGCCTCTTAATCTTTCAATTCAGATGTTTTCACTCCCATTGCCACAGGTGTATAAAATCAAGCACCTAGCTGTGCAGTCTGCCTTTACAAACATTTGTGAAAGAGTGGGTCATTCTAAAGAGCTCACTGAATTCGAGTGTGCCACTATAATAAGATGCCACTGTTGCAAAAAGTCAGTTTGTGAAATTTCTTCCCTCCTAGAAATTCCACAATAAACCGTAAGTGGTATTATTGCAAAGTGGAAGCGTTTAGGAACCACAGCAACTCAGCCACCAAGTAGCAGACCACGTAAAGTTACAGAGCGGGGTCGTCAAGTGCTGAGGCGCATAAAAGTCGCCAATGCTCTGCTGACCCAGTAACTGCAGAGTTCCAGACCTCCTCTGGCTTTAACATCAGCACAAAAACTGCATGGCACGGGTTTCCATGGCCAAACAGATCCTATAGGTGTAATGTGTAGGTGGCCAGTATCTGTGTCCCTATAGTGTATATGACATTTTTTGGGCAAATGCTCTAAACAGCAGTAACGTGTACATAATATAACATTTGATCTCACCAACTCCATTTCTAATTTGCAGTAATATTAAAATATTTGCCTTTGATGCAGTGCTTAACAAGTTTATTAGACCACCTCTCCTAAAAACGAGAAAGACCATCCAGCATCACGAAGTGCTTTAATGTCGACTCTTTCCTTTTCAGTGAGTTCTCGACATTTTACCGTTTTGAACAGGAGTGAGGAATTTCAAACTGAATTCATGATTTTATACCATTCAACCACTAAAGCTAAATTTTCTGTTCAGGAATGCAAGTAAATAACTGAAATTTGGCATCTTAATCAAAAAATAATAATGTGATTTACTATTTTTTCTGCTATTTGTAAAACAGTAAATTTGAAAATTCATGGATAACAACAATAGTTATATTTTAGCATTAAAAATATTATTTTTATGAAAGAGCTTGCACACACTGGTGGATTAACCATTACAGAAACATAAAAAATGATTTTGGTAATTACCAGTACTGTTAATACAGGGCAGCTGTGGCATAAACCTTACACTGGATGGTGGACTAATAAATTTGCTAAGCACTGTATATATATACTCCGTTCTCAATCCAGACGTGAGATCTCTCTCTCTGAGTATGTGTGCAAGGGGTGTAAAGCAGCTCACTCACAGCTGCAGCACACACATACACCAACCCAGCTCTTAGTAACAACAGCAGAGAGAAGTGAATGCTCAAACGTGTGGCCACACATAAGTAGAGTTGATGTTGATCATCTCTGTTGCTACAAGTTGGTTACACTTACGGCAACAAACTTTCTTGCATTCTTTTTTGCACATATGTAAAAATTAAGCACTTTCTCTGTTCCTCTAAAGCATTATTTTTTAACTCACCTAAAGTGGCAAATCTGATGCTGTTCTTGTATACCAGCAAGAAGACTGCTCTCAGTGCTTATCCACTATGTGATAGTGATTAGTGTGCTGCAGTTGTTTTCATAATGTCAGTTGCATTATGTAAAAAACAAAAAACAAAAAAAAAAAAAACACTGCTTGGGTTTGGAGGTTTAAGATCGCTCTGTCTTCTCTCTCAGGTGGGGCCATCAACATGTCTATTCCCATTGTCCTGGCTGTTAGCACTGAGACCAAGGAGAAGCTGGATGGCTGTGCAGCTGTAGCTCTGGAGTACCAGGGTTCACGTGTAGCTATCCTCAGGAGCCCAGAGTTCTACGTACACCGCAAGGAGGAACGCTGTGCCCGACAGTGGGGCACCACTTGTCCACAGCATCCTTACATTAAGGTTATATGGCATTTATTAAATGTATTCAGCGCACACAGTTAAAATTTTAATGTTTAACAGGTGATTGCAGACAGCAATGTCTTGTCATACCTGCATCATTTGTAAAACCAATTTTAGTTACAGTTTAATACTTTAGTGAGCAAAAACGATTTTCTGGTTTTCATCCTTTGCAGATGGTTATGGAGGGAGGCGATTGGCTGGTAGGTGGTGACCTGGAGGTGCTGGAGCGAATCAGATGGAACGATGGACTTGACCAGTACCGCTTTACTCCAAAGGAGCTCAGGCAGAAGTTCAAAGATATGAAAGCAGGTTAGAAAATCTAAAATACAAAACTGCAGTGACAATCAGGAAACACAAGGTAGCATCTGATTCGTTGTCAGTAACTTCCAGTGTGACATTTTTCCATTATAAAGTATCTATCGTACCTGGTGAAAACATAAAAATGAAAGCAGTGTATTTAGCAATACACCCTTTGTCTTTCAGAAGAACTTGACTAAGGACCAGATGGAAAAAATAAAATGGTAACTTTAAAGTTGCATGGTAATCTTTGTGATTCATTCTGTGATCAGTGCACACATATAGTATACAGTTACATGCACAAGTATTTGGACAATGGCACAGATTTGCCTCTGTACACCACTACAGTGGATTTTAATTCAAACGATCAAGATGTGACTGAAGTGTAGATTTTAATTCAAGGGGTTTAACATAAATATTCGATTAACTGTTTAGGAATTACAGTCATTTTTATACATACTCCCCCAAGTTCCAAAACTCAAAAGTAATTGGACAGTTGACTGACAAGCAGCTTCGTGGCCAGGTGAGGCCTGTTCCCTCATTATTCCTTGACAGATTAAGCAGATAAGAGATCTGGAGTTGAACATGTATTTGGTGACTTTTCACTGTAATTTTAAATATGACATCCAAAGAAATGTTGATGCATGTGAAGGAGGCCAAAATAAACCTATCAGAGAGATAGCAAAAACTTTAGGAGTGGCCAGATCAACAATCTGGTAAATTCTTAAACAGAAGGGATACACTGGCCAGCTCAGCAACAAAAGGCCTCAAAGACTACAGAAGACAACTAAATTAGATGATCGCAGTATGTAAAACTGAGGCCACGTCCACACGTACACAGGTATTTTGGTAAATGTAGCTTTTTCTATGTGTTTTGACCTTTCGTCCACACGTAAACGGCGTTTTGGATCACTGAAAATTGAGCTTTTGTAAAACTCCTGCCAGGGTGAAGATTGTCAGAAACTCTGTTTTTGTGTTTATGTGTGGGCGAGGAAAACAGAGATTTTGTCTCACAACATCAAAGGTGTACGCCTTTATCTCCTTTTTTGACGTCAAAATGTGCGCCGTGCTATTGTTTGCGGGCTTTTGATTGGCCAACATTTCTTCACGGTTTGGATTATATCGCCACTTGTTGCTTTGGCATGCTCTTGACAGCACTTCAGATCGTTTTTTGTGTTTTCATGTGGATGGAGATATTTTTCAAAACAAACTCGGAAAAATCCCCGGTTTAAAAAGTACCCGTGTACGTGTGGACGTAGCCTAAAGCTAATCAAGCGATGCCTTCATGAATGGAAATACAAAGGGTTTACAACAAGGTGCAAACCATTGGTTACACTCAAGGACAAGGAGGAGGAGATTAGACTTTGGCAGAAAACATTTAAAAGAGCCTGCACAGTTCTGAAATAATTCTTTGGACAGATGAAACCAAGATTAACTTGTACCAGAATGACGGGAAGAGAAAAGTGTGGAGAAGGAGGGAAGCAGCTCATGATCCAAAGTATACCACACCACCTGTTGATGGTGGAGGCAATGATATGCCTCCACCATGTTATAAATATGGGCATGTATGCCTGCCAGTGGAACAGGGTCATTAGTGTTTATTGATGATGTGACTGCTGATAGAAGTTGCAGGATGAATTGTGAAGTGTACAGAGCTATACTCTCTTCTCAGATTCAGCCAAATGCAAAACTGATTGGACTTCAGGCAGTCACTGACTGCAAAGGATTTTCATCCAAGTATTAAAAACAATCCTTATACTTAAAATGATGTTAGTTTTTCCAATTACTTTTGAGCTTATATGTATAAAAATGTTTATAATTCCTAAACAGTTGATGCAATACTTTTGTTATCCATTGAATTAAAGCTGAAAGTCTGCACTTCAATCACATCTTGATTGTTTGATTTGAAATCCACTGTGGTGGTGTACAGAGGCAAAAATCCAAAAACTGCGTCTTTGTCCAAAACTTGTGGACCTAACTGTATTTATAAAAGTAATGAACAATTAAATGTCATCATCTGTTTTTACTTTCACCCACTCACTTTGATGTGAATGCTTTGCGCAGATATTGTTTTATTTATTCATGTGCACCACAGTACACCGTGTATTTTGGCAGTTTATGTTTTTCCTGTACTGAGGTTTGTTACCGGTGCAAGCATGGTGTTATCTGCACTAGGTGGACAATAACCTGTGTTTTCTTATTGTTAACAAGCCCCAATGAAAAGACCAACAGTCTGTCTCGGTAGTTTCCAGTTTCCACTGCGTGCCAGACACAAATCTGTTTGTCCCCACCTAAGAACTAAACCTTCTGAAACAAATGATTTCTTAAAATAGCTGAGGACTGTTGTTTGAGAAAACATTAGTCAAACAGAAGGAAGTAGTGCATTTCGGGGACTATGTTACGCTACAGATTTGGTATGCTAGCAAGGAATTAAGGTAGTGTTTTTGTGGGATCGACTTAAAATAAACAATGCTGTTTTTTCATGCTTATAATGTCACCCAGTGTTATGACTTAAGGAAATTTTTTCTGATTAATGGTCATAGTCGCAAGCATAAAGTCTTCTTCAACACGTCATCGCTACAGGCTATGGTCAAATAGTCCAATTTGCTTAGGAAGGTTCCTAACTGAGGGAAATGACTCGAAGTATCTGCATGGCAGCTGTAAAAAGAGTCATAACAAGTCATGCAGATCATCTAAATGTTAATTATTAGTGTGTTTTCCATTTCATGCAATAATCTGCTGTTAAAACCACAGGTGAACTCTGAACATTATGCTGCTGTGATAAAAATCTATCTGTGATAAAATGCCAGTTCATTATTTTTATTTATATATATATATATATATAAAAGATCCCTAAATTAAGATTATGAGCTATATTAAAATTATAAAGTGATTTTAACAGTTTGTATTAGTTATGTCTGTTTCTAAATTGCCAGCTTCAACCAGAGAAAGCCTTCATAAAGACAGGAGTTAAACTGGATCATGTCTGCAAAAGACGGAGAACATGTGAGTGGGAGACGATTGTTGGTTTTTGTGTTTAATGGGATTTGTTGACAGTAAGAAAAATATAAAATTCAACACATCTATCTGTCATCACACGCCGCGTGCAGTTTTGATGCTTTTGTTATGATGAAAGTGAATTCGAGCGTTATGATCAGAGTGTATTTGAGTTATGTGAAAGGCATGATGAGCATGTTGGCTGCGACAGCTTTTAAAGTCCAGTCTTTCACATGTTTTGGACCACCAGATTGTAAAGTGGCTGCTACTATTGTATGTTGACTTTATTGTATGCTCCTCTGTGTTGTCCTTCTTAGATGCGGTTTTTGCATTCCAGCTGCGTAACCCGATCCACAATGGTCACGCCCTGCTTATGCAGGACACCAAGCAGCGTCTGCTCGACCGAGGATACAAAAATCCAGTCCTCTTACTTCACCCGCTCGGTGGCTGGACCAAAGATGATGATGTGCCTCTGGACTGGAGGATGAAGCAGCACGATGCTGTCTTGGAAGAGGGCGTGTTGGACCCAGCCAGCACCATTGTCGCCATCTTCCCTTCCCCTATGATGTATGCTGGACCCACAGAGGTGAGGAGCCGTGGTGGCTTATGGCTCAGCCAGAGGTTTTAAAAATAAGATGTGTATGTGAAATCAACTTGAATGTGTTTCAGGTTCAGTGGCACTGTAGAGCCAGAATGATCGCCGGAGCAAACTTTTACATTGTTGGCCGGGACCCTGCAGGTATGCCTCACCCAGAGACTAAAAAGGACTTGTATGAGCCCACCCACGGTGGAAAGGTACTGGCCATGGCCCCAGGCCTCACGTCTGTAGAGATAATTCCTTTCAGGGTAGCTGCCTACAACAAAACTAAGAAGGCCATGGATTTCTACGACAAAAGCCGGTGAGTGAACTAAGAACTGCAGGTTTTTTTTGTCCATCTGTCTATTATAGGTTTATTCGCAAAATTTTTAAACTGGAAATCTGATGAACTAGCTGTCTTGTGCAGTCCCCAGTACAGGAAATGAAAGGACATAATGAAGTAGATCACTAGTACCTTTACTTTACTTTGGTGCACTTTCATTGAATTACAATATGTCACCATATAGCACAACATTAGATCATTATTTTTTGGCCAAAAAATTTAGTGCCATACTAAAGATTTAGTGAAAGTAGGACTGCATTCCCATAATTCTGACAGTGAACATCATAAGGCTCATGTGTTTGTATGTGTTTTTGTCTCCTAGTTGGTATTCGTGTCCAGATCCAATCATGGCATTATTATATAATTTGTAAATATTGCCTTCTAACGACCTATCCTTCCCACTGCACACTCCCTTTCCCCATTCTTCTTCAATTCCACAGAGATGCCGAGTTCCAGTTCATTTCTGGTACCATGATGAGGAACTTGGCTCGGAGCGGGGAGAACCCTCCAGATGGTTTCATGGCGCCCAAGGCCTGGAGGGTGTTGGTCGAGTACTACACCTCTATTCAGAAGAGCAAGTAATCAGTGCTCAGCTGACCAGTCAACAGCATGCTATGAAATGAGAAACTATTCATCCTTTGCTCTAGGATTATTTCAGGTGGGATGGCTTTTGATTGGTACAAATTGCAGATGGTGGGAGTTTTTTCTTCACCAAATCAAAATATAAATCTTATTCCTATAAAACTATGAGATTTATAAATCCATGGTGTGATTATTACATATTAACTTAAGATATGTATTTTAATAAGTTAAATCTAACTTGAATTTTTTTTTTACGTATACATGTAGGAGCACATTCCAAGACAGGGAAATCATTTTTGCTGACACTGAAGGACGCAGGACAAAAAACATTTAAATTTCAGTTTATTTTAAGCTTTTTAAAATGACAACTGTATCACTGTATATCGAGTTATTTGTATCACCGGAATGAAAGTGGTAGTTTTATCATTACACACAGTGCCTACTTGTTTTAGATGTACTGGGGTTAATTAATTCCTCACGTTAAGCTTTCATATTATTATGAAGTACTACAAGGATTTTTTTTATATATATAATGTGAAAATGTCTTTGTCTCAAATGTCAGTGCTATAAAACTGAAATTGTTTTTTGTCTTTGAGATTTCTGTGATTACAAAGGGGGCATGTGCATTCATGTTATAAGATCTTTAGTTCTGGGAAAATACATATAAAATGCAGTAATAAAGATACTTCTTGAGTAATTGGTGACTGCCTGATTCTGAGAAAATGTGTACTTTGAACATAATTATTTAAATGTTTTCTGTAGTACCTCTGCCCTGATTGTGACTGTGTGCCTGTGGTTATGCAATACTTAACTTCTGCCTGTACAGAGTGCATAGTTATCAGTGTAAGGTTAAAGGTCTGTTGGATAGCTCTAGACTTTTTTAATGGGTGAAAAAAAACAAGTGTATAAAAGGGTCTGCTGGCCAAGTGTGGCCTTGTGATGCTGCAAAGCCAGAAGTGCAATGCTGCCATCTGCTGGCAAAAGTGTAGAGGAGAAGAAAAAAAGGGGGGGGGGGGCGTAAATGCATGTGAAAGGGCGCAATCAGTTTTTGGTTTCTATTATAACAGGTAAGTTCAGTAACAACATGCTTTTGTTACTGTATCTATCCCTGCATGTTATCCCATGTCAGATTTTCTTTTAACAAGAATAAACTAACAGCAGTCTGGCTCTGGATTGGCTTTACTAACTAGATCTTTTATAACAGATTAAGGAGATCCTGAGATGCTTTCAAATTACGCTTAAGAGATGGTTGAGTGAACTTGGAGGACTGATTAATTTTGCCAGCCATTAAGCTGCGAGGGCTTACATCGCTACAGGATAAGTGTTCTTCAATGAGGAGAACTAGTCTTCCCTGTAAGAAGCAGATTCCTAATTAGCCTTACATGGGATCAGATCATTTAATCTGCGATGTTCCAGGTAAACCCATTTAAATCTGCTGAACTGCACCCTCAGTACTTTATAAAATCTCTACTACTGTACATCCAACATGTGCCACTGCGAAATGACCAGATGTAAATCTCTTGTGTCCTACAGGCCTACATATTTCTGAATATAGGCTAACCCTGTTATAACACTCAAAATCTGATGCACTATCTTAAGAAAAACATAAGTCACGTTTCCACTCAGGTGTTCCACACTGGCATCAAGACCGATTTGAAGTTTGAAATGACAATATCAGTTGCACAGCTGTCAGGTTGCATGGACTGGATTAAGCCCAGCCTCCTTGTTTCCAGATGTTGACTGATGTTGACACACAGTTCTACATTAGGAGATGATTTTGCATTATAGATGTAAATATTATGGATGTTTTATTCCGTGGCCATAGGGCCCACTTAGCTGTAACAACAATGGACCCTGTCTCTAAAGCTTTTATGTAAGAAAAAAGTGGCATGAGGTGACTTCTGCTGGTGTGAATGAAATCCTGAGCTGCTGTTTTTGTGACTGATTAATCTTCTAATTATATTCTCAATAAACGGTTCTATAACATGTCAGAAAATAAGGGGGAAAGATCCCAGATGACATCTTGTTTGTTTTGTTCAAAACCAATATTAAGAATAACAAACCAGTAAATAGACCTATGACATTTGAGCAGGTGGCACCTGTACAAAATTCTTGCTGCAGTATCAGCCAACTGTTATTTAAATAATTTCACAGCTGGTGCATCCCTGCTATTAATATGTCTTTAATTTTAATTGCATGTTTGACTCTATTCGTTTATTTATTCATTCATTCATTCAATGACGGTGTTCATCATTGCAGGCAACGTCTATGGCCGTGCAATTAACGCTGGTATAAATTAGGACTGCCTTGAGGAGATTGTAAAAAGAAAGCAGAGGAGATACTGTCAACACAAAAGCATTTCCTCTGTAAAAGCAGTGCATGTCCCACGGTCAGCAGCTTACACTGATGTACTTGCCATACCCGAAATGACAGTTTAAACCGCGAAAAGTGACATGATGTTGGAAACTTCCCTAATTACATCACACGTGATCGCTGACAGAAGGGAGCGTCGCAAGGGGACACACTTTTATCCTTCCGCCTGAAGCACGAAATAACTCGAATGTTTCGCTTTTCGGGTTCAAAACAATTACACACGTAAGCATTTGGTTATCAGCACGTATTCTTGATTGTTGAAATCACATTAGACATGTGTGCATTTGCCGGGTTTAATTAAGATGTGGAACTATAATGGCGAAGGCGGCGGGATACGTGTTCTAAAATCCCAGCCTGCTCTACCTTCTTTTTTTCCTTTGGTGGAGGCCATGATGGGAGCCTGAGTTCAGCTGGAGCCAGAGGAGCGAGAGAAGAAGATGATTTCCCGGGACGGAACTGTCACACCAGACCGTGCACATTTCTGAACTTTGTATAGTCTCTATACATTTAAGGTGGAGCCTGTCACTTTTTTTCAGATGTGTTCCTGGCTATCATTCGATGACAATGTTGAATCGTTAGGGGGCTTTTGGATCGAAAAAGGAGGCAGTATTAGCTATTGTTGCTAGCTAGCTGTGCTAGCTCGCTAGTTAGCTAGCGAGCTAGCTACGTCTTAGTGACTGGATACGGGTTTAGAGAACCGGTGAGTTCTCTTTCTTCTTGCTGTCAATCGCGACAGCTGCCATTGAGCCTTCAGCTTGGACCTTGCCCGCCATATAAAGTCTTTTTCCCTGAGGACAGCTGCATGTATTTTATCCGGGGGTGTTTTCAAAACGAATTGCAGGATTGGGAAAGTCGGGCCTGCGCGGAGGAGCAGAGCAAGGCCCGTCTTTATGATCCAGAGGAAGCCTTTCTAATCCTACCGACAGCCACTGCTACTGCTGGCTAGCATGTCTCTGTGAAAACCTGGAAAATTCAGCAGCCAGCGAACGAGAAGCAGACCTAGTGACTGCGACATACACGGCTAAACCGCCAATACTAGATAAACTTGTTTTCACCAGTTACCCCATATAGACTCCTGTCACCTGCTACCATGTCGTCGATTATAAAAGAAATGGTCAGTCGGAACAAAAGGAGATACCAAGAGGATGGTTTCGACCTGGACTTAACATGTATCCTTCAAGTGTTTCTTAATTTGTAAAGCTTTCGGGCCACTGCTTACTAACGTGTTATAGCTGCACTGGTTAGTAGCACTGGAACCAGTGAGGTAGCTGGCTCCCCTGCCACTTAACTTAGCTAGCTGGCTAGTTGGTCTGACAGCGCAGCTTTGCTGTCACCCAGCATGTTTGAAAAATGGTGGATCTGTCAAAGCGGCACGTAAAAATACCACAGTCACATCACAGCTGGAAACCCCTGTTAAGATGGACATTGGTCTGTGTGTTTAAATATGACAAGCCACACCAGTGGCACAGCGGTGGACTGTTTGAAGGTTGTGAAATTGTTAGACATCTAGTCAGCATTTATCCTTTTTTTCCCCCCCTTAAATCACTGGCTGTTGCAAGCATATAGTGTGTCTACTAGTATTTATTTTGGGGTATCTTTCGTGTACATTTGCATAGAGTATAAGTTGAATATATGATGGTTGTCTATGACACAGTTGAGCAAATGGCTGAAAAGCTTCAAGTCTTGCCTCACTCACCTGTCTCCCTTATGGATTAGTGTTCCTTGGTGGATATAAACCTTAAAAATTCCTTTCCCTCTTATTAAAATGGTTATTTAAATATTTAAAAATCGCCATTTCAGGCTCCACAGCAGGAGCTTGACAGTAGTTGACCTGGTTCACTGGTGTAGTATCACTGCTTCTAAAGTTTGTACTCTTGCTTATTTGGCTTATGATAAACTAGAACAGCAACTGATGTGATGGACTGTGGTCAGCTAAATGCAAAATCTAATGTGCAACAGTGCTCAAGAGTTGGTCATGACTTAAGTTTAAAGTAATATGCTTTTAACGGTATGTTAAGATTTCAGATAACCTTAGTGAGCCCCAAAGTTTCTGGTTTCATAGCTGAATGAAGTTGTCAGTTGATATATTATTATTGTTTCTTTTGTTTGTTTTTTAAAGCGAACCAGAAAAAAAATCACAAAATCCAGCTTCTCAAATGTGAAAATTTGCTGTAATCCGTTTAGTGGGAGAGAAAATTAAGTATGTTTGAATTTTGGATTGTTTTTGAGGAAAAATAAGACATTTGAAAATGTCACTCAGGCTTTGGGACTTTGTCCCATTATTATTATTGGGCTAAATAGGAAAAATCTAAAACTAATGTAGAAACTAAAGTAGCAGTTTAATCAATAATAAAAGATCTGACCCCATCTGGTTCCTTAAAGTATGTAAAGATTGAACAACCTGGAGTATTTATGTACAGAATTTACTTTTGTTATTGTTAGTGACTTGAATACCTTGCTGAGTGGCGTGCTTTTGTTCTTTCTTTTCTAAAAGAGTGCAGATGTAAAGTGAGTGCTAGTTACCTTGATTCAGCACTTGACACTATAGATAGAAACATACTGAACTGATTTCAGGCAGAGCTGTCAGCTGTGATGTATGTGTGACTGCAGATGCTGAAAGGCGTGCATCACTGATCTGATGTTTCTCGCCTGCTTTTATAATGTGGTAAGTCTAATGTCATGTCTTGTCAGTGGCAGGACTCTTGTGGTGTGCCTCTACAGCTTTGTGCAGGTGTGAAGGGGGTACACCACTCAAAAGTGGCATCTTTCTTTGGCGTGAAGCCTCCTCTTGTTTAGATGTGGGCCCTTTCGAATGATCCCTTTTATCATTTTTGGCACAGTGTCTAAAAACAATATGGGCTCTGCAGTTATGTAATGCAGTATCACAGTTCTGGGAATTGCCCTTAAAATAGAGTTGCCAGTGATCTTGTATCATCGTTGCTGTCTGAGTGCTCTCTCCCTCTCTTACCCTTTCAACCCACCACCTCTCCTCTCCTTTGGCTTTTTCTTTACTACTCCCACTCTAATTCTCCCTCCCTCTGTTTGCCCCCTTTCTTCTGCTCTCCTCCTTTCCTGTCCTCCCCACCTTAGCTCCTGCCAGTTCCCACTCTTCCTATCCCCCCCCCTCTCTTTTTCTCAGTTGTGGATTTGGCATATGCATAGAGCTGAGACAGGGCTGGCTTTAAAGAAAAGGCGTGCCTAAAGCAGCAGATCCCCCCCCTTCTTGGAGCTTCCTTCAGGGGTCCCACATATGCATCTCTTTCCAGCTGCAGAAACCAAGACCCCCAAGCTCTGGGCTGAAGCTCTCCCCAATGGTTTAAGAACACTCATAGTCTGACTGGACCCACTTTGCCTGTAGGTCCACTGTTTAGAGTAGCCCATTAAAAAGCACTGGAAACCTGTATTTGGTTCCTAATTAGGCCTTTGAGCCCTTAATGGACAGGATTATTATAGTACGGGATATACAGATAGGCGACTGTGTTGAGTTTCAAGGAAATAGATTGGCTATATGCAAATAACACCAAAGATTTGCCATAGGGCTTGCTGAATTCATGTACAAGGCTTGTGTTCCACATATCTTAGCTGCACGGGGTGGCGTAAGGGCACTTACTGAATTCCTCTGACCAGGTTTTGCTGAATAATGGCTGAAACGGCATTAACGTTTGCTCTGTGTGTCTGCCGTAGTACAGTTAACCTCGGCTTCTTGTTGTGGAAACCAGCGTTTTTCTGTACTTGCAAGCCTGCTGATTGAACAATGAGCTGTGTGTGTACACTGAATGCATTGTGAAAAGGGTTGACCTTGTGGGCTTTTTGCATCCACAGGTACCTCTGTGTGTACACCAGGAAAAGTTGAGGATGGTGTAGAGGCTGCCGACCGCACTTTCTCGCCAGAGCTGTCAGATGCGTGTGTCAAATTTTTCTGACCAGTTAAAAAATTATTTGACTCTGGAAAAAAAAAATATGGTCTGCACAAAATGAAGCAGACACATCCAGTTAGAAATATTCAGCCTTTCTATTTTTTGACACAGTGGCACAGGAAGTGTAAGAAAAGGTTGCCCTTTAGTCAGTGGTTAAAGTGTGAAATCTCACAGCTTATGCTGACATGCAGACTTCAGTTACAGGTAGGCGTTTGCAGCCGAGCCTTGAAGATATGCATGCCAACCAAATTATTCTTTTCAGTGCAATGCGACACTGATGTGCCTTTAAGAGTGAATGTATGTCACCATGTAATTGACCACGACATTTTCCCTCACCATCCTTGTGGAAATATGGAGCTATTTGAAAACACAACCACCACCTTTTTCTGCACCTGCAACTTGCAAGTCGTAACACAAAGCATTTTTGTTTGAGTCAACATTTTTTTCCCCTCCTACATGTGTGACTTCCATGTTGCCTGGTTTCAATTTCGCAGATATTCAAATGTGTCCGGCTGAATTCAAACTAGAGATAAGCCGAACATTTGCGATCATCCCAATATAACTTCGGGCTCTAAAAATACATGCAGGTCAGGGAGCGGAGACTCTCCTCACGCACCCACATGTGGGCCTGGCTGAAGCAGGAACGCTGTTATTCCTGCCCTCGCTGCCTGCTTCTCACTGTCAAGGCCATCTGTCACAACATGCAAGCACACACAGACGCACTCTCACACATTGACCAGCGCCCCTCCCCTGTTCTATCTATCCATAACTACTATCACACCCTTATATTGGCACGATCTGAAACTTTTTCACACTCGGCCACTCATTTCTGCATTCTCAAAGTTGTGCTGTAATGGCAATTTCTTTTGAGTAGTAATTCCATTACCTTTAGCTCTGATTCTTAAAGATGTGGCTCTGGGTGCCTTGGTAGTGGCGCCTTCTTGAATTCCACGGGCGTGCAGAGTGTACGTTTCCTTGACCACTGCTTGAACAGATATCTACCCAAATATCATTGCAATGGGCTTTCCAGCAGAGAGACTTGAAGGCGTGTACAGAAACAATATAGATGATGTAGTACGGTGAGTGTGATCTCAGTAAAGGGAAATATAATAAGCATGCAGTTTATTCTATAATACATAAATTTATTCATTTTGCTCTGGCACTTGATCTCATATCGATCTAATAATTTTATTATCCATCTTTTTTCCTGCAAACAGGTTTTTGGATTCAAAGCATAAAAACCATTACAAAATCTACAACCTGTAAGTGTTCCACATTTTGTTTGTGTCTGAGCTCGTCTTTGTTTACTTACCAGCTTCCTCTGTGTGATTGCTAACTGGAGTTTTTTCTTTTTTTCTTCGCATTTCAGCTGCGCAGAAAGACACTACGATACTGCCAAATTTAACTGCAGAGGTAGGCAGCTTTATGTCTTCTATAAATGCTTTCTGGAAATTAAAAAAAAAGCCCAGCTAAAAGCCTGATGACACACAAGGTTGTCAGATCTCTCAAATATTCAACGTCTTCCTCCCCACCTTGTCTCTGACCTGTTTGCA
>VUQI01025676.1:0-12452 GCA_015106735.1 Paratilapia polleni | reverse complement strand
TTTTTTTCTCTTTGGCACGGCCATGTACCATGTGCAAGGTATTGACACTGTTGCCCCATGGGAAAAGGTGCTGTAGCTATAAAACTGTGTTTATATATATATACATACATATATGTATATACATATATACATGCATATATAACAAACTTTTTTTGTGTCAAAGACAATGGAAAGAGTACCACAATCAGGAGACGGGAGTTGAAGTGTGGGAGAAGTTAGAATGATATACTAGGACTATGCTGCTCTTCTCCTGTCTAAACCAAGGCCAGTGCTGCAGTCACTTTGTTTCACTCCCTCTCTTCTCTCATCTTTTACTCTCCCCACCCTTCATCCTCTCCTCCTTCCTATATTCCTTTACTGTGAATGCTTCTTGTGCTCTTTGCAGGCTGTCTCACGTGACTTTTGGCCTTTGTGCAGTGCAAACTGCATGTGGGCAGTGGGTTGGGGGTGGGTGGGGTTATAAAGAGGCTGTGATGATGTCTAAAGCATTGCCATTCCTGTTCCCACTGTGTATACGTTAAATTATGCAGAACAAGGCATCCCATGTAATTGTTAATGTTTTTTTTATCCTAAGATAATAAAAATATAATACACAAAACAGCAGGGAGACAAGTGTTTGCAATAATGTTGACACTACATCTAAAGGACAGTGGTGATTTGCATGTATTAGAATTGGCGTCCATCCCTAATAAATGTATGCAATGTTGTCTTTTTTTTTTTTAATTATAAAAAAAAAAAAAAAACAGCTTTGAGATGTGTCTTCTGCGTGGGGTTCCCCAGTGCTTTGAGTCATGCTCAGGAAATCTGAAAATTACATCAGAGCTTTATGTAATGCTCTCCCCTCGCTGTTTTCGGTTAATGAAAATCATGCAGAACGAAAATGAATTTTGTAACGCGCAGTTGTCATCAGGCGACAAGGCCGGTGGAGTCTTTAACTTGACACCACTGCTGTCAAATGAAGTCGTAATTTTAAGTGACGGCACCCAGACCCTGTAATCTTACATTTTTAGCGTGTGTGAGATGGAGTTTCTTGCAGAGTCGGGCAGGAAAATGAGCATGAGCGCTGTGCCCGGTGGGGGGTGGGGGGTGGGGGTGCTGTAAAGCAGGTTGTCGTCGGGGCTGTGTTAACAGTAACTTCCTGCTTTAAAGGTCAGTGCTGCAAATAGCGAGTGGGACCTGAGTTAGGGAAGTGATGGAAGGATTGTTAAAAGTTCAACTGAGGGCAAAGAGCCCACTTCAAACAAATAGCAATGACTCAACCAGGGAGTTGAGCTTCTAATAGCAGTCTATTGGTGAGAAAAAGCAGAAACTCGATTATATTTGGACAAGTTTGTGGAATCAAGTTTTCGTTTTTTACATTTGTGCCGAGTAACAGTAAATTTCCCGAGAAGCAAACTGACCTCTGAACCCTAATAAAAACATTAACAATTATGAGCCAAAAGCAGTCTGACTTCATACCACGCTATCAGAGCTGAATGTGGAGTGGTTGCTTCTGGTTAATCAAGGCGTTCTCCACATGAAATGAGTAGAGGAAGGAAAGGCTGCCAGCCCAGGAGGGAGGAGTTGCGAGGCCTCTGGTAGATGAGCCTGCTCTGCTTGCAGGCTTGTGTGGCTCCCCAAATGAAAGAGTAACAGGATTAACAAGCATGTTGCTGTGATAGCAGTGCAGAAAGTGGCAAGACCCTGGCAAAAGCATGGCCCAAAGTCTTCTGATAATAAAATAAAGTATGAATTAAACATATATATTTTAAAAAATGTTCCACCCCCAGAGGCTGGCAGTCACATAATCCCCTTCTGCTCTATTAAGACTCGGTCCCCGGCTCTTTCGTGTTGATAGAGACATCAAAGCCAGCCAGCGCAGCGTCAAATGAGACAGGCAGCAGTCGCAGGGGCCCAGCTGTAATTGGCTGAGCTGAGAAGGAGGGAGAGACTCTGGTAGATTAATAATGAATGTTCTGTGCTGGGTTGAGAGAGACCAGAGAGAGATGCCTCAGCTCTCCACAGGCAGAAAAGACTGAAGAGAACGAAGAGCCATGACTTCAGTCGAGCTTGAGAGTCCAACTCTGCTTCTGATTGCTGCTCTCATCACATAAACACTCCAGAAACAGTACCTGAAATATGAATTGAAATGTATGGCCTCATTTGAATATTTTGAGAGCTGGCTCTTCCGAAATGTTTGATTTCTCTGCTTTACCCATATCTCTTGAGATTAGGCAATGATGGAGAAACAGGCGATTTGGAGGAATGTTTGCTTTGTATATTTGAATATGAATTTTCCTTCCAATGTGTGGATTAAACTGTACATCACACATGCAGCCGAACAAAGATGCAAGACTGTACAGTGTTTGAGGATATGATATGGGGAAAAAAGCCAAGCTGTGGATATGAAATGATGGTTTGTTACAGTTAGAATTAGCTGGTAAAGACTCACTAAGTTGGATAAGTGGTTAAGAAGATGGATGTGTGGTTGTGTTTATGTTCATTGTCAAGCTCACTCTGAGTTTTAAGATGTTAAGCCAAAGTTAGCTTGTAGCATATGTAGCATGCTGGCTGTGTTGCACCCATGGATTTTAGTTAAGACATCTGATAGAGTGCACCTTGGTACTAATTTGTCCTGATGGTCACTTGCAGTAAGCAATCAAAATTAAAATCCCTGCTGCCCAAAAGGTATTCTTCTCACATACTGGAAAAAGAATTGTCTATAAAAATGTTGACAGGGCTCTAACTCTTATCTTTAATCCATAGATGTAAAATCTCCTTAGCACCTAGATAACAATTTTTTTTTTTTTGTGTGTGCAAGTTCTTTGAGTAAACTGAACATATTATCCTAATGGTGACCAAGCTAAGATAACATGCTTGCTAATATTAGCAATCTCATATGTAGCTTAATGGCTATGTTGCACCAAACATGTTCATTCACTTGCTACCTTGCTAGTACCAGGTTGGACCCCCTTTTGCTTCCAGAACCGTCTTAATGCTTTGTGGCACAGATTCAACAAGTTGCTGGAAACATTCCTCAGAGATTCTGGTCCATATTGACATGAAAGCATCGTGCAGTTGCAGATTTGTTGGCTGCACATCCATGATGAGAATTTCCTGTTCCACCACATCCCAAAGGTGCTCTATTGGATTGAGCTCTGGTGACTGTGGAGGCCATCTGAGTACAGTGAGCTCACTGTCATGTTCAAGAAACCAGTTTCAGATGAGCTTTGTGACATGGTGTGTTATCCTGCTGGAAGCAGCCATCAGAAGATGGGTACTCTGTGGTCACAAAGGGAGGGGCATGATTAAGTGTGCCAAGAAAATATCCCCCACACCATTACACCACCACCAGCAGCCTGTGGATCCATGCTTTTATCTTGTTTATGCCAGTCCGAATGTTGCAGCAGAACTCGAGACTCATCAGACCAGGGAACATTTTTCCAGTCTTCTGTTGTTCAATTTTGGTGAGCCTGTGCAAATTGTAGCCTCAGTTTCCTGTTCTTAGCTGAAAGGAGTTGCACGAGGTGTCGTCTTCTGTTGCTGTAGTCCATCTGCTTCAAGGTTTGATATCTTGTGCATTCAGAGATGCTCTTCTGCATACCTTAGTTGTAATGAGTGGTTATTTGAATTACTGATGCCTTCCTATCAACTGGAAGCAGTCTGGCCATTCACCTCTGACGTCTGGCATCAACAAGGCCTTTTCACCCAGAGAACTGCTGCTCACTGGATAGTTTCTCTTTTTCAGACCATTCTCTGTAAACCCCAGAGATGGTTGTGTGGGAAAATCCCAGTAGATCAGCAGTTTCTGAAATACTCAGACCAGCCCGTCTGGCTCCAACAACCATGCCACATTCAAAGCTGCTTAAATCACCTTTCTTCCCCATTCTGATGCTCATCTTGAACTTCAGCAGGTTGTCGTGACCATGTCTACATGTCAGCCATGTAACTGGTGGATTTAATATTTGTGTTAACAAGCAGTTGAACAGGTGTACCTCATAAAGTGACCAGTGAGTGTATATTTTACATCCTTTGAATCGACTGTCACCTAGATTAGCTAAGAAGAAAAGGACTTTGTAAGTTACTACTACTGCAAGCAAGTTAATTAGCTCAGGGAACTTAGCTCTTCAGTACCCGCTTTACCCAATAAAATGGTGTACAATGGTGAACAAAAATGCTACAGGGAAAAGCTAAAGGAAAGAATAAAGAGGAAGAAAATGGCCAAAATCTCCAGGAGCTCTTGTGACTGACACCAGTTACAGCAAACTGACAACTAGCTGAATATTTCTGCAAGGAGATGTGGATTTTTCTTTGTCCAAATGGTGATATTGAATCAGAATTACATGTCAGATGTTCATGAACTTTTTTTTTCCAGCTGTTCACAAAATTGACTCAAAATGAGCATTTATTTTGCCTAACTTTAAAAAAACCCCAAAACATTTCTTTCTTTATTTATTTTTTCCTGGCATGTATGGCCTTCCACAGTCTAAGCCTCTAACTACTGTGAAAAAGGGGGAAAGAAGCTAACACCAAAATACAGAGATTTAAGCATAGTATTATGATGAAATGAGAGAGGGGAGGGTGGGGGTCAGTTTGGCCTACAAAGAGAAGTTAAGTCCAAGCTGGTAACCCCATTTCCCTTCCATCTGTTGGTAGCAGTTGTAGAGCATGGCTGCACTCACCAGGACCTGGCAACCCATCCCCCAAGCCCTCTTTCTCTGGCTGACTGCACAGCTGTGTTGCGTTTGGATTAGGCCAAGAATAAAACAGGAAGTAGAAATTAAACAAAAGCTTAAACACACACACACACACACACACACGCGCGCGCGCGCGCTTGCTCACACGGGTGCTGTAAGTTACCAAAGACTCAGCGGCAGCACGAGTGACAGCCTGTGGAAAGTACACATATTCACACGTGTAGGCCATCACGCTCACAAACACACACACACATATTTATATATTTAAATATATACACACACACTGACTGCAGTATGAAAAAGTCATACATTGCCTCCAACAAACTAACATGAGCCCAGACCGGACCACAAGCACGTCAATCCTCTGTGCCCACACTCATGCTCACACATATGGTCTATCTACATGCTTACTGCCTTTCCCCTCTTCGTGGTGGTCTGCTGTGGCGGCCGATGAGGCAAAACTCACCCAAATCTATCTTGCCAGTGCCAGTATCAAAGTATTTTTTCTTATGAGATGACACACAAAAGATGTTAGCCTATATTCATAACACAAATGGCTACGAATGAGATAAAGACACAATAACTTGCTCTTATTACTTATGCATTCACTCTGATTATCATGCAAGCTGGTTCACTTCTCCCATTTTTTTTTTAATTAATCCGCTACATTAAAGCTGGAATCCCATCCAGCTTTTCTTTGAAGGAGATTAAGACAAATATCACAACAGACACTGTGTTCATCAGCATATTATTAAATTACATTGTCATTTTTAACTCATTTTATAGGCTCAAAGTATCAAAGTGCCTTCCACCAACACCATAAATCTGAGAAAATATATATATATTTTAACATCATTATTTTTCTCTTTTGTGAACTTGGTCTCACTTTCAGCAAATCCTGTGCCTTGGTTTCTCTTTTTGTGTGAATGCCCCAAAATAGCCCGCCGATAGCACACAGGAACTATGGTGAATGAGGAAGTGGAATTAGGAAGAAGAAGGAGACATTTGGAAACATGTAGCTGTAAGTACGTATGGAGCAGCACGGGGCTGGTTTAGCAGGCAACAATGTTCATTTGATGGAAATCCATTAAAGTGCTTCTCGTCATGAGTTGGACCAACTGTTAATGAATATACGGTAAATGTTTTCAGATGTTATTTTTACTGTCAAGACCTGAGTCACCTAATGAGTCACATGAGCCCTGTTTTTTGTGCGTGTGTGTGTTTGTGTGTGTGTGAGGAAGAGTTTTTGTTGACATGGATATGCCAGCATGCTTTGTCAGTCTGTGTGTGTTTATGTGCGATTTCATGAATAAGAGAAGCACATGGAAACACTTACTGTACTGCTGTCGCCACTGACCCCTCCCCTTCCTTAAGACACACACACACACGAATACTTTTTTTTTTCTGTGATCAATGACAAGCACATATGTGTCCATTGTACTGAATAAGAGTCAACATTCATAGCCAGTGGGCAAAAAACATAAAAAGAGGCATATCAGCTTTACCATAAGGTTCTACATACTTTCAGCCAGCACAGCATACACTCACACACACACATTCCTATAACAGGAACTTTCGTTGTGTGTCACTTAGGAACCCAGCAGTGAAAAGTGTTCCTGCTGCAGGGCTTTTATGTATATCTGTGTGAATTTGTATGCATGTGAAACTGTACGTTCATACGCCAGAGTATATGCATATATCAAACTTTACTTTGACAGGCTCTGTTCTCTACCTGACTTTTACCCTGAAATCTTAGAGCGGGGGTAATCCTTCCCCCGAGCTCCTCCTCACTCTCTTCCCTCTCTCCATCTAGTGTCATCAGGAGGGTAATATGAGGCATATGGCTGCTGATGACAGTCCCTAATCCTCACGCTGATAACTGATAGTTACCCGTACGCTCCTCATCCCCATCTCATCCTTATACATCAAGAACAAGGGAGGGAGATGCAAGCATGTCTCCTGATACTCTTTGCTCAGCCTCACTGTCCCTCCACTCCACTGTGTCTCTCCCAGCTGAGAGTCATTATCTCAAAATGACTGATGTGAGAACAGCTGATGGACAAGACTGATATTAGTGTTTGTGCTGGAGAGTGAAAGTTAGAAATGGTACTTCAGAGTTCAGACTTTCAGAGTTCCAGAGAAGAGAAACTGCTTCATAGTTCATGAGATGTTTAAAAAAAAACAAAAAACTGTACATCTTGAGAGCTTGTAAGGATGTAGCTGAAAACCTGATACCTTCAAACTCTAATAGTTTGTAAAGGCCTCTTATGCATTCTCTATAAACAAAGATGTATAGGAATATGCAGAATCTGTAGGGAAAGGACTGTAAGCTTTCTGTTTTCCTTTGCCAAATAGTGTTGATCACTTATCTTCCAGATGGCTTTGTCTGCATGCAGGTAAACAGTCCATGTGCATAGCATTGGCCCTAATCCAATGTTGAAACTATAAGCTATGTTTTTATAACATTCACCACTGGACTGCACGCATGCACAAAACAGGAAAGTTTTGCGCAATTTTTTTGTCATCTGTTCTTCTGGATATCCATTGGCTACACTGGAAGCCCCAGAACACTAGCCTCTGACACAAAAGCTAAGCCATCAGATGTTAGCCAAAAGGTTCTTAGGTTGCTAACACATTAACTAATTAGGTGTTAATAATGTGCATTTGTAAAAAGAAAAAAAAAAATCGAATTGTGCTACTGCAAGACAGATGCAGAGTTGGTGGTTAGCCATGTCCCATACTTGCTTATTTTTTGTCTTTGTGTTTTCATGGTCATCAGTCAAGTTGGGCCCCTTCAGCAGAGCTTAGCCGCAAACTACAGGTATCTCTCAAGAAAGGGGCAACCTCTGGAGCTGTAAAATGAAGCCAATGAGGAAGTGCCAGCAACTGCAGTTCCTCTAAGTCCCACTTGAGGCTGGCTCCAAAAGAGAGTCAATCCCCATAGACTCCCATGTTAAATCAGCATTAAAAAGCATATTTACAGCCTGGTACAAAATACAGTTTTCTCCTCTATGAATAGTTTCTCCTTTCATAACAACTCTGAGTGGGGTGAGTTTTTTTAATAGATCATCCACCTAGATAATTACGTTAGGGGCATGGCCACGTTGATTGACAGGTGTCCCAGTACAAACAGCTGTAGCTGATTGGGGTCTGCAGGCCTTAGCTCTACTACTTGGAGTCACTGAACTGGACCTTTCCACTGTGTTTGTATTGTTGGTGAGTTTTGGGGCATTTTTAATGGACTGTCTGACTAATGGCTTGCTCTGAGGTACAGAACATCCCAGAAGTTTGTGCTTGAGTTTTGGTGAGTGAAGCTCTAGTGTTTTATTAATCCGTTATTTACCACTAATTAGCCAATACGTGTTTCTGTGTGTTGCACCCATACAGTTTAGGAATACAGCTTGCTAACTATGCTAGCTAGCATTAGCGATCCACCTTTTCATCTGGCTTAAAAAAACCCAACATAGCGGCGGCCAAAATGCTAACACCAAAGCTTCAAAATGTCCAAAACCAATGGGTATCACAGTGGCTATGTCCATCTTTCATACTGGATATGATCTCAAACTTTCTACACTTGGACATCAACAAACCTCAAGGCTAACATGGTTTTCTGCACTGCCTTCCTTCATGCTGCAAAGCTCCTGCCAACGATGAAAAAACAAATTGGAGGTCCATTCTCATCCAGTCTCCTGCTCCCTCTCCCTGAGGCATCCACCATCAAACCCTAAATCTAAATCTAATTTTCAGCATTTTATTTATTAAAGTACAAATGTAGAACATGTTTCTGGTGGTTGTGTGACTGGGTGTTTCCCTCGTGTCTAGCATTTATGCTAAGCTAACAAACAAATAAACGCATGTCC
Source organism: Paratilapia polleni (assembly GCA_015106735.1). Classification (NCBI taxonomy): domain Eukaryota; kingdom Metazoa; phylum Chordata; class Actinopteri; order Cichliformes; family Cichlidae; genus Paratilapia; species Paratilapia polleni. Next base: position 3,916 of record VUQI01025676.1, on the reverse strand, counting down.
CAAATAACTCACTAATTTAAGATTTGAATTACAGACGTTGGAGTTTTAGCTTGTTAAGTATGGTTGTTCTAAAAGTCCTTTTGTTTTAAGCCTGTTTTCAGCCAAAATTAACATCTCGTTTAATATCAGTGAATTAAAAATGCACCTTGCTACCCAGTCTTGTAGCTAGCACTAGTGTTAGCTTATAGCTCCCATCTTGTCCAAAAAGTGGTTTCCAAAATCTAAGATGGCAACAGCCAAAGTGCCAAATTTAAGGCTTCAAAATGTGATGAGATAAAAGGACAGCCGTTACCATAAACATAAAAGAAAATGGTTCCCACACTGCACCGCCTGTGTTACAGTTTTCCCTTTCAGTGGCAGTATCAGCGACTGTTTTTCAGAACATCTTTTACTGCAGCAAATAAACCAAAAGTTCCCTTTTTCTAATCTGTTGCAGTTTGGTATGCATTTATTTAAATGTTCTGACATACCTGTAAACTACTCATCTGCCAATGTTTACGAGTGAAATTATTTTCATCGTATTGGATGATGCCTGTAGAGAAGCTGTGAGCAATGGAAATTTCTGGCGTGTGTGTGTGTGTGTGTGTGTGTGTGTGTGTACGTGTACGTACTTGTATGTACAAACAAGTGACATACTTTCTGGAGGCCCAGTGGATGTCAGTCACGGGAGTGGGTTAAGCGTGGTCCATCCTCTCATTTAGAGCCTGCCAGTCAGCCAGCTACTCAACCAGCCCTGAAACCAGCGAGCCAGAGCTTTTTAAAGGGCCTGTGATTTGACAGAATCCCATGGGGGGAGATGCAGGGGATTAGGATTAGCAGCTGTTTCCCCTCAAACAGTGGAGAAGATACGCTATAGCTACACCACGCTGATGGCAAATTAATAGATGAATAGAACATGCGTGCGTCGTCTCAGATAAAGTGCTAAAGCTCCTCGCTTCATAAATAGTGAGGAAGGTGTCCTTTTCTTGAACCCGGCCGTGTGGATCTGCTGTCACATACATACTGAGTAGCAGGGAGGGAAGCAAAGGCATATTGTGGCCGTGAGAAAGGTTTAAAACATCATCACTTTAATCTGGGAGCACAAAGCCAGCTACAGATTATGCTTCTGCCTCTCAAACGATTCTGCAGCAGATCCAGTTTAGATGACCCCCGCTAACACCCTCAGAGACAGGGGCTTTTAACCCCAGACAAACACTGATAGCAGGCAGCCATCAAATGAGAACACACAGCAAGCACACACACACATTATCCACATCTATGGCAACCAGATTGGCTGTACCCACCGCTGCACAGCATCCAGACACATAAATGTAGACACACACAGGGAAAACATGTAGCACATACTCATGGCTGCAGACAATAACTAAGTAAAGACCCAGGCTTATGTCAGTTCCACTTGTGTTCATTTCAGGCTATTAAGCAAGACAGGAAAGACCCAAACTGTTGTGTAGCTAACAGGTTTTTGAGGCAAACATGACACAACTGCTGGTGTGAAGAGACAGTACACAATGTGGCCTTCCCTTAGACCGCATATACCACCTAAAGTAAAAATGGCCACAAACTGTACAGGCCCTTTTGGACCTTTGTTGGATGTATTAAAGGAATGAGACACCCTGAGGTGACACACATACACTTCTTCTTACTTCTTCTTCCTTACTCAGTTTCTTTTAAACTTGAGCACCAACCACACAATTAGCTCCCTGGAAGTTAATGACTAGTCTTCTCCATCGCTTTTAAAAATATTGGAAGGCCACATGCACGAAGAAATCAATTCTTCCCTGCATATCTGTCCAAATATTGAGCTATTTCAACTCACAAGATTGGCATACTCTGTATAATTTACAATATTTTTTATTTTTATAAAGCCACCTCCTTCATGTTTAATAGGAAATATGCATTATTGAAGTTGTATCTACGTTGAACTGGAAGTTAACCTTTGCTAACGAGAGACAGATGCAGCGCAAATGGGAATGGAGAGAGGGAGAGAGCGAGATACGGGAGAGGAAAAGGATATAAAAGTGGAGTAAATTTGACGGCGGTTCACCACAATACACTCGAGACCTGAAGGATGAGTCAGAGAGAAGATGGCCGTGTCAAAGAAAATTATGAAAACAGAAGAAACAAAGGGGGAATTTTAATGCACAAGTAGCATTCTGTTTGAACCTGGCCCTTGATTTTGAACTCAGAGAACAAAGTTATGACAATGTAATCACATCTGAGTCAGAGACAGCGTTTTTTTTTTTTTTTGTTTGTTTGTTTGTTTTTGCCCACTGCTTCAGTGAGCCTTAAACTAACTGGTCTCACCCCCCGTCTGTATTTAGTCCATTTGTGTCTTCATGTACAACAGACCTGCCAGATTTTTTTTCACACTTTACAATTGCAAAGCAACCACTAAAACCACATGGAAAATGTCCCCACGCCCTTAAATAACGGTTACATGTGTGTGTGTGTGTGTGTGTGAAAGAGAGAGAGAAAGAGGTAAAGAGAGAAAGAGAGTGAGAGCACGCCCTGATGTTTCCTGTCTCCAAATAAAGATTGATAGCTTACGCATGCACATGCATGCATGCAGGAATATATTGCATGTGTGTGCACAACCGAACCTATCATAGAGTGCTTTTTTTTTTTTTTTTTCCACGAGGGAAACACATCATATGAAAATCTGCAGCAAGCAGCTCTGCTCACCCTCTTAAACCACTGACATATTTTAATAAATGTCAAAACAATCACATACATCTAGGACACTAAGTCTCAGACACCACCTATGACACTGCCACTTCCAGGTGGGTGGGTTTGCGTGTGAACTCTAGTGCAAGCCAGGTAAATCAAGATAAGATGACATATCTTACAGCCATTTGTTCTGCAGCACACAAACTTTTTCCAGATATAATGGAACACATGACACCAGCAATACCTTCCATGTCCTGACGCAGTGGCGGAGATGTAAACACACAATTTAAGTGTCACAGTAGACTCTATATCACCTTCTGTCTGGATGATTTCAACCATGACAGAGACTTCCATCAGATAGAAAATGACAAATTGCTGAGGTTTCATGTTTGTTCACTTCCTCTGTGATTTCTCGAGAGAGAGAGAGAGAGAGAGAGAGAGAGAGAGAGAGAGAGGAGAGGCAGAGAGAGAAAGAGACAGAGGTGGGGGGCGGCAAAGAGAAAGTGTGCGCATGTGTGTGTATGTTTGAGAGAGGCCCTATCTGTACTTGAACACTCACCACTACCACAAATAAGTGAACGTGATTCATCACTTCCTTCCTATTAAGCATGAATAGTGCAAGAGCAGAGGGTGTAAACCAAAAACTACAGTTCAGAGCACTAGTCTCTCCGCCCTTCTGCATGCATGCATGCAACTGAGCATTGTACTGTATGAACAATATGAGTTTGTGTGTGCCTGCAACCGCACAAATGCACAACTCTTATCCACTGCGGCACACTTGACTTTTACTTACACTAAAATTCAGAACCTGCGGTGAGCCAGCTCTTCTGATCATTTAAGTTTGTTTTTTTTGTTTTTTTTATGACAAGTGAGAAGCTTTGTGTGTTTGTTTTATGTGCACATGCAGTATGTGTTGTGTTTGTGAAGGCCTCCAAAAAAAGCTTCGCTCTCGACCTCTGGTGCCATCTGCCAGTGACAGGGCAGAAATGCAAATCAGATACAGTCAGATAATACACCAGGCTCGCTCCTTCCATTAGAGCAGCCTACAGAAATAAACTAGGTCAGACATACCAGCAGCCAGCTGTGTGTGTGTGTGTGGGGGGATGGGTTTTTGAGTTAGCATTGAGGGCTCATAATATTCTTACTTGTGATACTGCACACTTAACAGTCACACGTAACATAGAGACAAACAGCAGCTCATCTAGTCAGCACTCTTTTTTTTTTTTTTTTTTTTTAAAGTTTTTCAAAT
>VUQI01025673.1:15879-29179 GCA_015106735.1 Paratilapia polleni | reverse complement strand
GTGTCTGTCTCCCAAATCCAAACTGGGAGCTGGTTCCACAGGAGGCAGAGCCTTCAGCTTTCAGGCCCCTCTCCTATGGAACCAGCTCCCAGTTTGGATTCGGGAGACAGACACCCCCTCTACTTTTATAATTAGGCTTAAAACTTTCCTTTCTGATAGCGCTTATAGTTGGGGCTGGATCAGGTGACCCTGAACAATCCCTTAGTTATGCTGCAATAGGCCTAGGCTGCTGGGGGCATCCCATGACGCACTGAGCACTTCCTCTTCATCAGTTCCTTTCACTCTCCAAACTCTGGCTCTCTCCCATAGTGTGTCTTTTGTCCTGTCTCCCTCTGCTCTCTTCCGTTTCCCTTCGTCCCCAACCGGTCACGGCAGATGGTTTTCTGTCTAATATTGTAGGGTCTTTACCCTAAAATATAAAGCACCTTGAGTCAACTGTTGTTGTGATTTTTTCAGATTAAAACTGAATGGAATTGAATTCAATTCAATTCAATTACCAGATGTTTTTAAGATTTGCTCTGTTTTGTTTGTATGGCTCCTCAAAAGCCATTTGGCATGGAGCACGTTCATTTGTATAGTAAATTGTTAGAATTTACACACAATTACAAGTTTTGTCATCAAGAAAGTTGAAAGAGGGGCAACTATTTTCTATTCTGGTCTATTATTATCATAATTAACAGAATTATTGAGAACAGGAACTAAATGTATCCTAATTGTGTAAGACTTGTCATTGTAAAACTAAATCCCATCATTCTATAATTTGTCATTCAACCATAGTGCTGGAGGCCAAATATTTCCTTTAAATTTAAAAATTTTAAATGTTTTTTAAAGGCAAATATTGTAAGAGTACTTTTTGCAGTTTTAAGCCTGATTATTTGTATTACAGTAGTGTTTGGCCACATGTGAATATCTTTTATTTATCATAAAATATCCCCCAAAATACACAAGATCTCATATAAATTTAAAAGTGCAAACTGTATTTTAATTACGGAAAAGTTCTGTATTTTTATGAGTCTGTTAATTTCTTTTCTTTTATTATTTTTCTTTTATTATTTTATTTATTTTACAGTATTTTTCTGGCACCCCAGCTGGTGGAATCTGGAATATTACAGTTTTTTTATGGATTTTTTTTTTTTTTTAAAACAGCTGTAGGTCATGTGACCATCACCTTGCAAGTCATTTTGGTCCCTAAAGGAATCCTGCAGGAAGCTTCAAGCACCTAATTTAAATTCATTCTGGAGTCTATCATCACAGCATATGATGCAGAGTTATTTTCCTTACTGCACTGGTTTGGTATGTAGATGAATCACTGTGCATCACAGTGGTCATCGCAATCCAGCAGCATACTGCAATTTTGGTGCCAAGAATGTGTGACAACCCCCCCTTTTTGCTTATATTTCCTCTTTTATTGTATGTTTTTCATACCATTTAAGCATGTATTAGGTAATGTTGTGAAAAGCAAGCAACTGCTAAATTCAAATCAAATCATCTTTCCATTGGTCAAGCCACATCAGTATCATTCTAAAAACAGAGACAGACAAGGTATGGCTTTATTTGATGGCCTTTTATAAGTAATTTTAATTGGTTTTTGCTTCCAGCTGAGAAAAATCACAGTTGGCCATATTTGCTGTAATTGCTGTATTATTTAAATTGTATTTTTATACATTCCTGTGTGTATTAGTGATTCTTTAATTGTAATAGCAGCAAGTCATTATTCCTCCCCTGCTTCCTTTTCAGCTAACAGCTACAACTTCACATTACTCACATGTCTGTCATTCAGTCCAGCTGTCTGGCTAATATTCATTACAAAGCCATCAGGGAAAGGATTTCCTTCCTATTAAAAATCTTTCATTAGGCATTTTATTCCTCTGTCTTAGTCTCCTGGGGATCCTTGACTTCACTATTACCTTCTAGCTTGTCAATGAGCAGACAGCAAATAAGCAAGTTCAGTCCTTTGATCACTGTCCATATTATTAATACTATCCATGCTTTTAACATTCATTATGAGTTCTTTTATTTCCCTCCCTTGTCTTATTACAATTCACCTTTTAGGATTGTTAAAGAATAAGAATTAAGAGGAACTGGGCATATTCTGTGGCTTAGTTCAATCACTCAGTATGAGTCTTTTTGTCTGGGGGCATTGTTAGAGCGCAATAAAAGATATATGCATTGGGACTCACCAGTGATGTGATAGCTGACTTGTCGGTTGAAGGCAGAGCTGTCATCATCTCTAGTGTTCAAAACAGCCACAACCTCGCCTGGGGGGTCACTCTCCTGAACGGAACCAAAGTAGTGGTTCTCCATAAACCTGGGAGGGTTGTCGTTGATGTCTGACACTGCCACTGTGACAGTAGTGGTACTGGAAAGAGACAGGGTCTCACCAAGGTCTGAGGCCACCACTGTAAAAGTGTAGGATGGGCTGGTTTCATGGTCCAGGTCTTTGTGTGTAGTGATCCAACCAGTGTTGCTGTCAATGCTAAAAGCACTGACCAGTGTGTCTGGATCCCCTTTTGACTGGATTAATGTCCCAAGTCTGTATGTTACCTGGCCATTCGCCCCAGAATCTGGGTCTGTTGCTTGGACTTGAATGATTCTGGTTCCAACTGACATTCCTTCCATAATGGTGGTATCATATGAGTTGGCTTCAAAGGCTGGTTTGTTGTCATTCAAATCCAATACTTTGACTTCAACTTCAACAGAACTCACAGAATCCAGCTTAGCCTGTTGTGCTGTGGCAGTGACTTTGAAGTAGTATCCTTTGATCACCTCATGGTCCAAGAGCTTATCAAGTTTGATCACTCCGGTATCCCTTTCCACCACAAACACCCCATCTTGGTTGTTTTCACCAGTCTCTCCATTAACCAGGGCAAAGGTAGTAGAGAGTGAGGTAAATTCAAGAGGAGTGTTGAGGTGCACTGTTCCTATGATTGAACCTATAGGGGTGTTCTCTGGCATGCTAAATAAATAATGATGTTGGCTAAAGGATGGAATAAAAGCCTCTGGAGAAAGAACATGAATGTAGACAGACACTAAAGAGTGTCTGATTGGATTTCCTCCATCAACGGCCTTCACAAAAAAAGATAATACAGAGTTCCTCAAGTGGCTGAAACTGCCTTTAGTCACCATCCAACCATTGTCTGGGTCTATCTCTAAAATGTCTACCACTGGTACATGTGCCTCACTGTAAAGTGAATATGTCACTTTGGCATTAATGCCATGATCAGGATCATGGGCCTGAATCTGTGTCACCAAAAAACCTTGAGCCACATCAGATTTCACTGAAGCTCGGTACTCTGTGGCACGGAAACGGGGTGCATTATCATTATCATCCAACAGAATAACTTGTACTGTGCAGTAAGAGACACGTCCACCTAAATCCTGGGCTGCCACTGTGAGAAGAATATCCTTGTTAGCTGGATCCTCACGATCAAGCTTTTCTGTGGTGCAGATCTGACCATTTGCATCAATGCTAAACTGGTCCTTGCCCACATCATTCACAAAGAAATAAGTGATGAGCCCAAACTCTCCCGGGTCTGCATCTGTTGCCTTGACCTGAAATAAAATTTTTAATCGTCTTAGTCAATACAGACAAATACTTTATAATTACTTAATATAATTAATATCAAATTTTCTTCAGAAAAATTATACAAGGAAAATACTTTAATCAATCTCAATAGCACTTACCTGTATAACTTTGGTTCCCACAGCAGCATTCTCTCTTAACTCTGCTTCATACATATTCTGTCCAAACACTGGACTATGCAGGTTGGCCCTCCATACTTTTACATGAACCTGTGCAGTGCTGGTGAACACCCCATCAGACACTGAAACATTGAGGCTGTAGGCAGGCTCCATTCTTTGCTTATGGTGGCTGGACAGTGTGATTATTCCTGTCTTTTTGTCCATTGCAAAATTCCTTCTTTCATTTCCTGATAAAATACTGTACTCCAGCTTATCAAAATCTGAGCTGTCTGCATCTGATGCCTGGACACAGGTTATAAAGTGACCCCTTGGTGCTAACTCATTCACACAGGCCTCATAGAGCAGCTGGTTGAAAACTGGAGGATTGTCATTCATGTCATTCAACATGACTGTCACTGGCACTTCACTACTCAGCGGTGGGAAACCATTATCAGTGGCCCTGACAATAAAGTCATACTTTTGGAGTAGTTCATGGTCTAACATGCGTGCTGTCAGGATTAATCCACTGCTACTGTCAATATGAAAGTAATCTGTACTATTATGTGCATCTGAGAAGATCTGGTAGCGGACAACATTGTTTTTCTCAGAGTCTTTGTCTATGGCAATAACTTGAAGTGCTGGAGTTCCAATCATGGCTGTTTCAGATAAAACTACCCTGTAGGTCATTTTCTGGAAGATAGGTGGGTTATCGTTGACATCCTGGACAAACACATCTACATCAACCTCAGCATGGGCACCAGTCAGACAGTCTGTGGCTCTGATAGTAAGGTGGTAAGATGATGTTGCCTCAAAGTCCAAAGAGTGGATGACACTTATGACTCCAGTATCAAAACCAATGTCAAATTGTAAAGATGGATCTCCATCAACAGTTGTGTAGATGATGCTTTGACCTTCAGGACTAGTGGCATTGATGCCAAGGATGGGTGTGTGCACAGCCACATCCTCATTCACAGTAATAGAATAAAATGATTTGGCAAAAACAGGCATGGCTTTGTTGACTACAGTGATGGGGAACTCTATTGTGGATGAGAGGGGTGGATAACCACCATCTCTGGCATATATCACCATTTGGTATTCCACATTGGACAAATCAGACTCAAAAGACCTCTTGAGGCTGAGACTACCTGTCTGTCTATTGATTTCAAAGTGACCATGGTCATCCTTGAGATAGTAAGACACCTCTCCATTAATTCCTTTGTCACCATCTACTGCCATGACCCTGAAAATGGGTGATCCTGGCTCAGCTTCTACTTGAACAGCTGCATAATAAGGAAGTCCAACAAACACAGGGGCATTATCATTTATGTCCTCAACTTGGACTCTAACCACAACTCTAGCTACATGCAGACGGTCATGCTCCCTTCTTGCCTCAACCACCAGTTCATAGAACTCTTGCTCTTCACGATCAAAGGATTTACCTGTGGTCTCAATGACTCCAGATGTTGGGCGAATTCTGAAGTGTGTACCAGCATTCAACAAGTTGTACTTTAGTGGTTCATTTAGACGGTTTCCAATAGCATTGACCACAGCTACCTTGGTGATATTCAATACATTCTCTTTAATAGATGAAGAGTAAATACTATGGGTGAAGCTGAGACCAGAGTCTAGAGCTTCTCTGACAAGTATAGTCACCAAAGCCATGCTGGAGAATTTCCCATCTGAAACTCTGACACTGAAGCGAAAGCGCTCTTTGGAGAAGTTGTTGTTTTTGACTATGATAATTCCACTTGAAGGTTTAATGGCAAAGTGCTCCAGTACTCCATCAGTCAGAGAGTATGTGAGCTCTGAAGGGACATCTTTGTCAGGGTCTGTGGCTGAAACCTGCAGAGCTTCTACTCCAACATAGGTGGGGAGTAGCAGGACTGTTTCATAGACATTCTGGGTGAAGCGAGGTGGGGAATCATTTGTGTCAATCACTTGTATTGTGACCTCAGTTGGACTGTCTGCTGTCAACTGTGGCCTTCCACTATCTCTCACATGTACATGGAAGTGGAAGATAGCAAAGGTTTCATGGTCTAAATTAGCAATGGTTCTGATGGAGCCAGTTCCTGAGTCCACAGTGAAGAACATTTTTGCAGTGTCCTCCACAATCTGGTATACCAACAGTGCATTTTGGTTACGGTCAGCATCAGTGGCTTTTATTACTAGAGGTGAACCATCTGAATTTAAGACCACACTGTTAACTGGTGCTACCTCACTGATACTGCCATGATAGTGAAGCTCCTGAAACACTGGTGGGTTGTCATTCTCATCCACTACCTGGATTAACAGAGTAGCATTGGAGGCCATGCCAGCCATGTTAATAGCCTGGACTATCAGTGTGTAAGATGCTGTGGTTTCATAATCTAGAGACTTTTGAGTAGTAATCACGCCACTATATTGATTTATCTGAAAAACATGATCTGTGTTTCCCTGCTTGATGTCGTAAGTGAGGGTGGACTGGCTGACAGCATTGACTGTAGTGACGGAGGTCCCAACCATTACATTCTCTGTAATCTCAGTCTGGTACTCAGGTTGGGGGAACTTTGGACCGGCGTTATCAGACAGAGTGACAGCAATACGCACCACTGTGGTAGTGGACAGAGGGGGGGACCCATTGTCAGTTACTCTGACAGTGAGAACATAATGGCCTATGCTGGATAAGTCCAGGTCTTGCGCAACAGTGATGACACCCAAAACTGGCTCAATATGGAATGCATTTCCACTGTTCCCTGTTGAAGAGGAAAAAAAAACAATAATAAGAGATAAAATATCAAATTAGTATACAAACCATGTGTGTATCCAGGAGCAAGCATTCAGTTGTCATAGCCTACCTGCTTCAATGGAGTAGTGTAGCTCTGCATTCTTGCCTTTGTCTTTGTCTAGGGCAGTAACACGGACTACAGCTGATCCCACTGCTGCTGACTCATAGACTGAGCCTTCATACAGAGCACTGGTAAAAATGGGCACATGATCATTTACATCTTCCACTTCTAAAAGTACACGGGCCAGATCTTTTCTGTATGGGAACTCTTGATCCTTCACCTGTGGAGAAATGATTAAACAAACCAAAATCAAAATCTTCTGTAATGATCAGTATGTGATCAAAGTCTAAATGTCTAAAAAAAAAAACAAGTCATTAGACCAAAACTGTTATTCTCTCACTTTCCTTGGCCACACGTATTTATCCTGTGTTACAGTTTTAGTAGTTTACGATTAGATATGCAAATTATAATGACGTAATGAGATCTAGATACTGGTTTACTGTATGGTGTAATTTCCTTAATTGGTAAACAATGACTTCAGACAAAATGATAGAACAGGCTTTTGATTGCTTCTGCTTTTCCTGCTGATCTACAAATGAAACAAGACTCTGAAATGATTTCCTGCAAAAATGTCTATTCTCAAATAGCACCAGCTCTTCTGTTCACTTGTTATTTTACTGTTACTAGTTATTGAGGCCATTACCCAATAAGAACCTAACATCAGTTACTTTTCTCTCATAGTAATATACAACAGAAAGTGCAAATGTTAAACAAATTACCATTCTGATGCATAATCACATTGATTATTGATGCATGTATGTGTTCTTAGGGCCTCAAAATATTTTTGAAATTTTCACACCAGCTACGTTAGAACCAGAAAAAGGACAAATAAGAACATGTGAAGTGGAGGAGACCAGGTTTTTACTAATTCTGGTCTGACAACTTTATAAAAGTTAACTTGAAAAAAAAAATCACGTTTTCCAGGTGTTTATGGACAAGATGAACGAGACAGGTTAAGGGGGGGATGGGGGGAGTAATGCCACATGAACATAAAGAAAGTGCAGAGCAAACACCCAAAGGTGTGCAATGCCATGAGAAAAAGCAGTGTGTCAACCAATGAATAGGATGCTTCTTACTTATTGATGTTTTTATCATGACTTGGATTGCGTTAATTAACTTTGCTTTAAACTAATCATTTAACCGATGATAAAACAATGATGATAGCCATAATCTTGACAGCACACAGACAAGTCAGTTGATGTCACTTAAAAGGAGGTGCAGCCCACGTAGACAATGACCACTGCGTGCTTGCAAAATCAAAACAGGAGACTTAAACTAACTAAGCCTAAAGCTGACAGCTATAATTGACTGTTGCTTTTGCCATCAGTTGAAAACCATCTGTACAATGAATATACGATAAGCCATTGGCAGAGCTGTGCCATAGAGTTTTAGACACAAATAGCTCATACCAGACCAAAGTATCTCTTACAATGACACTGAGAATGTGCTGTGCACAGGCCTCATGGTCAAGCCTCTGAATAGTGTAGATGGTGCCTTGGGTGGGATGAATACGGAACAGACGCATGCTGTTCGGGTCTATGGAGCTCTGCAGAGAGTAGGTCAACCGGTGATGCTCATCACGGTCTGATGCCAGAACCTGGATCACTTCAGTGTCAGGTGGTGTATCTTCAGAAATAGTGACATCATAGGTTGGTTGGGAGAAGATGGGAGTATTGTCATTGTTGTCCATAACAGTAACGTGAATCTGGAACATGAGGGAAATTGACAAGAGAAAAAGGAAACAGAGAACACACTGAAAAAATGACAACTAGTAACTGTTCCTCTCAGTGAAGTTTTCAAATTTTATCAGACTCAGAATTGAAGATTTGCCAGTGGAAACAAACCAAAGATTGTCAGTCCAAAACCTTTACCCTGTTGTTGCCCTACTATGTTTTTTCAAAGCTGCATAACAAGGACTTTTGGATTGAAGCTTCAACAGCCAAATCTTCCCTGGAGTCAACCCCATAGAAATACAGCATGCATGTGTGTGTGTCCTTGTAAGTGTATATGCATGTGCACTTGCCTGAGCAGTGCCCAACCAAATTGATTGTTAGTAAAAACTTGAGTGGATATTAAAGTTTTAACTGGTCTTGTTTGTTGGGTTAGTGTTCATATACAACTGAAGTGCATTGATACACTTGCACACACACTTTAATTTTCAGTACACATGCCCTCTTTGCCTTTGACAAATAAACTTGTGGCAATATTAATTTAACACTGATGTTTCACTTGAACTACAACTATTTTTGAATGGTTCAAACACTGGATATAAGGGATGTAACAATTCTCCAAAACCACAGTTAGGGTAATATCCTGATTGTTGGGCCACAGTTTTTGTTGATACCTCAGTTTTCCTTTAGAGGAAGGAATAACAAAAAAACAAAACAAAAACACGAGAAACATTCTTTTTACTACACTCTTTAGTGTCTGTCTACATTCATGTTCTTTCTCCAGAGGCTTTTATTCCATCCTTTAGCCAACATCATTATTTATTTAGCATGCCAGAGAACACCCCTATAGGTTCAATCATAGGAACAGTGCACCTCAACACTCCTCTTGAATTTACCTCACTTAACAAAAATAATCTTCATTATTTAGATGTATTTCCATTTTACTTATTATGGAAACGATCTGCAGAGATTACAGCGTTCACTAGATTAGCATGCTTTAACTACTCATTAACATCTCCACGTGTCTGGCACACAGGAAAATAGAACCATTACATGATATTGAGGACATTTCAGTTTCAGAATTATTACAAGCCTAATGTATATGCCCTGCTTGTGAATGGCAAATGTTACTTCAAAATATTTTTTGAAACTTTACTTCAAAGGCTAATTGTTGCTAAAAATGCAACAATTAATTTTATTTGAATTAATTTTGCGAAGCAGTTGAAGCTCAGTCTTTAACAATATTCAACTGTTCTCCAGGCTTTCTGAAGGTCTTTCTGAAGTTTTTCTTTGGACATTAGCTGCTTTTTCACTTATTTTCAGTCCAGTCCTTGTACCTGACCATTTTCAGAGGAATGTTTTTTGTTTGTTTGTTTGTTTGTTTTTTGGCTAAGCCACTTAACACTGACCTATGAATCATTCAAGCATAAAAAAGGCACCTAACTCAAGGGATGAACCAGTGTTGTGTCTACACATAACAGACAACTTAGCAAAAAACACATTTTTAATTGTATCTTTAGGCACTTTGTTACTAGCAACCTGTGACAAAAATACATAATTTGTTCCCATTTCTTTAGTTGAATCTATGAAAAATGCCAAAGATAACACAATTTGACAGGCATAAAATTATATTTTTGCACCAACAAAGTGATTCCCAAAGAGCTATTAGCTGAAAACTTGGCATATCTCAGCATGATGTGCAGTGTGTCCTTAAACATTTGAATAAACTGGACAAGTGAAGGACAAAAGAAGTGACAGACCTAAAAACTGTTGTTCATCTACAGCAGATTAAGAAACAGGAAAAAAAATCCAGCAAAGACCTGACACAGGAACTTATATTTGGCCCTTGAGTTGCTCCATCTACTGTTCACTGAAGCCTCATCAGAAATGGTCTCAGTGGAAGGGTGGCTGTCAAGAAGCCATTCTTAAGGAAAGGAAACAGGGAGAAAAGGCTGAGGTATGCCAAATTACACAAGAACTGCACTGAAAATCAGTGGCAACAGCTCTTATGGAGTGATGAATCCAAATTTGAAACCTTTGGTTCAAATTGCCATCTACATGTGCAGAGGAGGTCGGGAGAGAGGTACAAATGTAAGCATCTACAACCATCTGTAAAACACTATAGAGACTCTGTCATTGTTTGGAGCTGCATTTCAGCCAGTGGTGTTGGGGAGTTCCTGAGTCCACCATGCAATAAATTTTGGAAAGTGTCTGATTGGCAACAGCTTCATTTTTCACCATGGCAATGATCCCAAACACATTGCCAATGCAGTCAAAACATACGTGGATAGAAAAACACAATGGAACACTATCAGTCATGGATTGGCCTCCTCAGAGCCCGGACCTCAACATTATTGAAAAAGTGTGGGATCATCTTGACTGAGAATAGAACAAAAGGCAGACAACATCCAAAGAGCTTTGGAATGTCCTTCAAGAAGCCTGGAGAACTATTCCTGAAGACTACTTAAAGAAATTATAAGAAAGCTTGCCTCAGAGTGGCCATACCAAATACTGGCTTTCAAGCTTGTCAGAAATGTCCAAACTCTGTTTTTGCCTTATATACTGTATTTTCATTTATGTTTGCACATTTCAATAAATCAGTGCACCTATTTCCCATTTTCCTAGCAAAAAATAAAGAAATGAGGGGTGGATCAAGACTTTTGCACAGTACTGTATATGAACAGAATTTGTAGCAGACATGCTTGATGAGACTTCTCATCTTAATTTTACTGTTGTGACCGAGACCCTTTCAGAAATACAACACTGAATGAGTTTTTTTTCAGTCTATGTATCTCCTAGCCATTATTATCAACAATGACTGTTGGAGAATTCTAATGTTTCCATACAGGTGCATAAAATAACATGACTAATTTATCTTTGGTTTATGCTTTTGTTTGGTTGGACACTGCTGTAATAACTGTACAGTTTGACCAGTTCCTTGAGAATTACTTGTACAAATTTAATTGCTCTTGTCAGTTTGAAAACAATAAAATACGGATTTAAATAAAGTTTTAGTGACATTGCTCCACTAGGTGCATTCACTTGCAGAGAGAAAGTAGAACATGCAAGGTGCTTTCATTCCGGGATTATCTTTGATAAAATATATGTTAAAAGACCTGTGAAAATGACATTAATATTGCTGTAGTTGACTATGTTTAGTGGCATTTGAAATATGTCTACATATACCAAACAACAATGAAAATGACTGAATGAGTGTCTTTGTGCAGACTGCAAAAAAGTCATGCTGTGTGTGGGTGGTTGGTGTGTGTCATGACTCATGGAAAGTTCCTGAGTCACAGATGACTGGCACTGAAGCTCAGCATGACTCAGGAAAACACAGGAGGAGAGGCACAGACAGGCGGGTATAAAAACAGAGAGAAGATACAGAAAAGCAGTAAACAGACTGTCAGGTGGGAAAAGTAAAATGTACTGATGCCGGACAAAAGGGCTGTACATGAATACACACATCCTGTGACATTAGTTCAGCAGGTACTGTAGGTCTCTGACTAATTAGAAAGTGTGTTTAGGTAGATACTGGACCGTGGTGAACCTCTCACCAGGAATATATTTTTAGTGTCGCTTTCTGGCCACTTTAGAGTTTCAGGGCAAGGGTGGAAGGTTACCAACCCTAGTTAAGTTAAGGAGCAGGGCTGAAAGCCAGGGGCAATAAGATACAAGATACTGCTGCTACAGTCAGGAGTTAAACAGGGAAGAAAGAGGTCAGGATCTGGTGATGGTACTGGTGACAAAGAAGTAGCATGCCAAGAGGATGAGGAGGGAGGTCTGAGTAGAGTGGAAGAAGAGAAGTTACAAAAAGGTGACAATAGAAAGACCCGACATAAAGTGTCATAAGTTGAGTTTATATTTGATGCAAAGTGATATAGAGCCCTACTTTGAGAACTGGGGTGTGGACATGCTCACGTTGGACAATCACATCCATACTTTTATCCCAGTTAAACACTAGACTCACCCCATCCTGATGCACTGACAATTTGTTCTATAATTTTGACAAACAGTTTTTCCTTAAAGAGGTTTACTCTCTGTGAAAATAAGACCCATATCTTAAGCCAGTGAAGTGAGTGGTTATATTACCTTTTTGTGGAGGTTTCTTCCTCAAAGATGTTTCTCACAATGGAAGTGAGTTATGTTTCAAAAGTGCTGACATAATTTGGGATCTATTTGGGATCATTTTGCTTCTAAACTGATGGATGAGGATTTACAATAATTTTTTTCAGTTGCTTTTTCATATGTATTAGCTTTCTGATGACCCATTTTCTCTTGAGATTCAGTTCACAGTCAGATGTCCTGACAAGCTTCTTATGATAGAATGCAGTGTTTTCCTTTCTCCAAACACAGCTTCTTATTTAAACCAAAAACTTAAATTTTTGTGTCATCTGTCCACAAAATATTGTTCAAACAACCTTCTGGCTTGCCCATGTGATCATTCCGGAGAGCTATGCTTTCTCCTTGCAGCACATGCACACCATTGTTGTTCATTGTTCTACTGATGGTGGACTCAAGAACATGGACATTAGCCAGTGTGAGAGAGGCAGTTAACCTCCCACACTATTACATACCTCACTGTTGGTCACTGTCTTTGTTAACCTCTCCTGGGGATGGTAAAAATGCTATTTTGAAAAATCTTCAATTTTTCTCTTTTCATGAATTAACTTTGTGAAGGCCTCAGTCACACAGGCCTAGAGACTGGTCACCGACCCCCCTCCAGTCACTAGGGAAAAATGTGTATTCCCCGACCGGTTAGCAAGTGGTTGCTGGAGGTTGCTGGCTATTGCCAGGTGAAATTGGTTGTAAAGAGGATGCTGCACAACCTCCTTATGATTGCTTTGGTTGCTAGCAGATTGCCGCAGTTGCCCGTAGTTTCCATGGAAGATGCCAATCTGTCTGCAAACACTTACCATTTACTCTGAGCTGTAGTGAAACTTGAAAAAGTGTGATGCAAGCTAGAAATGGAGAATGTTTGCCTTCAGAGTAAAACTTGTGACTTACTTCGGCAACCAACACATTTCAAAAGGCTAAATTTTTTACTACAAAGAGGAACGTTCTCAGTTCTGGTTTGCATCAGTTTCGTTACTGCTTTGTGAGTAGTTTGCGGATAAGTCAGCG
>VUQI01025673.1:0-12482 GCA_015106735.1 Paratilapia polleni | reverse complement strand
TATACAGCATATGCTATAAGCTGCCAATCAGAAGCAAAGATTACACCAACACACTGATGCAAGAAGCAAGAACACTGCCCATGCAAGAAGCACCTACAGGAACTTTCTCTCTCTCTCTCTCTCTCTGGTTAATCCTGCTAAGAAAGTCATCATCTTCAATGTTCCACTGTTCATCAAGAACAAAGTGTTGGAGAAGGAGTAATCCAGACACGGGAAGCTCCTCTCTCCTATTAAACTGTAAATCTCCTCATATAAATCATGTTGTCTCCTTTAGAAGACAGGTTTTATTGAGCCTAAGTGGGAATGAAGACACTCCAAACCCTGTTCTCAAATTTAGGATCAATTACTTTGATTACAGTGTTCATGTTATGTCTGATAGTACGAAATGTTTTGGTTGGAAGATGGAGGGGCATCTCATTCGTTCATGTCTGGAGAGAGTGGGGGACAGCCGGCTGCTCTTCTTCTTCTTCTTCATCTTCTTCTTCTTCTTCTTCTTATTATTATTATTATTATTATTGCCTTTTGGTCATCAGTGACTATTTTGAAAAACAACATAAGTCACAGAAAGCTCAGAATTCCAATTAAATGGAAATTCCAATTAAATTCCAAAAAAATGGGGGTGTGGCAATATGCAGATATTATGCAGATTGTATTCACACGCCTGCTGGATCAGAATGATTCTGACTTACTAACATACACAGGGCCATAACCAAATCGGCTGATGCGCACATTTCATAGGGTTAAGGATCAAGGATACCTTTATTATCCCCAAGGGGCAATTTGTTGTGCAGTCAGCAGAAATCACACAATCATCAAACAAAATACAACAATTTCACAATAAATATACAAAAAAAGCAACATTAAGCAACATTAACATTAAGAACAATATTAATTATTTAAATGACAAATGGCAGCTGGGACGAATGACTTTTTGAGTCTGTTGGTCCTGCATGTTGGCATACTGTACCTACGGCCAGACGGAACCAACTTAAATTCTTCTAATAAGGGGTGGCTAGGACCAGCCAGGATAGACTTCCCTAACCTTATACAGGATAGTAATAATATAGGATAATCCTAACCTTATACAGGTGAGGAAGGTCATTCAGAGTCACACCTGCAATTTTGCTGCACATTGTGATTATACTTTGAAGTGTCTTTTTATTTCTTAGGTTCAGTGACCCATACCAGCTGACAAAAAAGAACATAAGAATAGATTCAATAAAACAGGAACAAAACATTCTCATAAAAGTGCTGTGGACATGAAAACCACAAAGCTTGCGGTAGAAGTACATACGCTGGCGGGCTTTTCTACAGACAGCATTCACCTGAAGCTCAAAGGTCAGCTTATTATCAATTATAGTGCCAAGGTATTTACACTGCTGCACAAACTCAACAGCCTGGTCCTTTATCACCACAGGAGAGTTGGTCATAGGCTTCTTCCTAAAATCCATGACCATCTCTTTAGTTTTTGACGCATTAATGTCCAAAATGGACAACTTGTACCACTCTGAAATCCCCCACTACAGGGCCATGATCAGGGTCATCACTGCTCAGAAGAGATAAAACAACAGTGTCGTCTGCAAATTTAAGAATATGGCACCTTGCATATTGACTTTGGCACTCATTTGTGTATAGCACAAATAAAAGAGGTGAAAGAAAGCACCCCTGTGGCAATTCAGTGGAGAAAAAAGAACATTGGATTAAACACCATTTACCTTTACATATTGTGACCTTTCAGGTAAGAAATCCATCTACCAACATATCAGGCCAGGATCAATGTTATAGACTGGTACTTATATAGCACTTTTCTACTCAGTTTTGAGTACTCAAAGCACTTCATACTACATGCCACACCCAGTCATACACACATTCATACAGCACTTTTATCTATACTAAGTGCTTAGCTAACATTCACACTCACACTCCGATGAATGCATCAGGGGCAATGTAGGTTCAGTATCTTGCTCAAGGATACTTCGGCATGTAGACTAGGGGAGCCAGGGATCGAACCACTGACCTTCCGATTAGTAGACGACCCGCTCTACCTCCTGAGACACAGCCACCTCTGTTATGAATCCTCTCAAGTCTACCTGCTAATGTGAGGTTGAATACAATTAAAAGTTGAAGAGAATTCAATAAAAACAAGTCATGCAAAAGTCTTTGCCCCCTTGAAGTGTGCCAGAATCATATTTAGTAAAGTGCCCAGTCCATCGTCAACACCCCTGCCTGACCTGTAGGCAAACTGGAACGGGTCCAGATTTGCCTGTACTTTGTTCAGAAGCGTCTCCTTTACAATCTTCTCAAGTGATTTCATTAGAAGAGTGTGTGTGCCACAAGTCTGTAGTCATTAAGTGACTTTGGAGCATTATTTTTTTGGCACAATGATGGACTCTCTCCAAATATGCGGGACCCTATGGAGGTGAAGTGACAAATAAAAAATAAAAAATAAAACAAAATATTTCTGCTAACTATTCAGCACAGTTCCTAAGGATTCGGCCTCCAATGACATCAGGGCCAGGACTTTTCCTGTCCTTCACACTCTGGAAACGCTTCACCACCTTATCCTTGGTAACCTTTGCCCAGAGCTACATTTTTAAAAACTGCCTGTTCATCACTAAAATCATGGATGTTAAAACAATTATAAAAGAAGTTCAGTTCATAAAAAAGATCAAATTCAAACTTCCCATTCTTAGACTACATCCCTGTCATGGATTTCACACCCTCCCATGTAGGACATGTTTTACCAGTACTAAATATTTTTTCAACTTTGTCTTTATCACTATATTTAGTAAGCTTGAGTTCTTTTTTTAACTTGCTTCTGTAGCTCCCTGTATTTATTCACCTCCCCCTGGCTGAAACTGTTATTTTGTTGAATAATTAAGGTTTTAACAGATTTGAAGAACCATGGTTTGTTATTAGGATAAATAAAAATTAATTTCCAGGGGATGATCAAATCTTCACAAAATGTGATATATGCAGACAGCCTCTATAAGGTCAGCACAGACATTTTTAAATCCCAGTCTGTGCAGCTATAGCAGCCGTGGAGATGCTGGACTTAATCTTCCGTCCAGAACGGAACTAATCTTCGTTCCGCCTTGACCCTCTTCAGGGCCGGTTTGTAGGACGGAACCAAATACACAACATGAAGATCAGACGTACCAAGTGGAGCTCTACGAAGGGATTTATAAGCACCCTTTACAGATCCATAACAAAGGTCCAGACAATCTGAGAATCGTGTCAGACAAGTCATGTACTGGTAAAAGTTACACAAAGACTTTTCTGGTTTGGAGTGGTTAAAATCACCCATAACAAAGTTTGGTGCATCCAGCACAATCCTTTGAAGTCTTTGAACTGTAGCCACCATAGCCTGTGTTGCCATATCAACATTGGCCTTCGGGTGAACATACACCCGAAGTTATACTCAAAGTTATAAAGCGCTTTGAGTACTCAAGTAGAGTAGAAAAGCGCTATATAAGAATCAGTCCATTTACCATTTACCATTTACACAAGCGTGATGAATAACTGCGGGAATTCCCTTGGTAAATAATAGGGTGGCAGGGATACAGACAAGAGTTCAATGTCCAAGTGAAAGGCTTTCCCAAAACCATCAATTTCCAGATCGGAATCAGAGTCTTGTTCTTTAAGCCAATTTTCCATTTACAAGCAAGGAGACAGGTGTTGTTATACTCCATCTGGAACTTGACATTTGCCCAGATCAAGTTTGTTGCGAAATGACTGAACATTTGTGACGATAACTGTGGGAAGGGATATCGTTGGTGGCCCTGTCTCATGAGCCGTTTCCCCTTTTTTAGCACACCCAAAGGCTAGGATGCCTCATCATCTGGCCAGTAGGGGCGCTGCTTTCCATTTAAAGTTTATCCAGAGACTGCTGAGCAGTCCTGAGGACATAGTGTGGAGGCCTGCTGCACTATCTGTCCTGGCTCAGTGTGGGGGTCTGGGACTGGAGCAGTATTTGTTTTGTCATGCACTTGAGGAACCACAGTCTGAAAGACCTTCTTGGGTTTAATTTTTAAAATCTTGAGACTTTTCAGAAAAGACTGGCCACATGGTTCTAATTCTTGTTTTTGGATTTTAAAGGAACCAATTTTAAAGGGACTAATTTTAATTTGAACTGTGTTTTAGGAACTTCAGTCTTACTGAAGTTCCTCTCAGCAAAAATCATCACACACATGTGGATGCACTGCACTAGCATTCACATGTGGTGGATCTGTGTGGACCAAACACGGACAGTGCTGGTGCTCTTTCTTCTGCTCTCAGCATCTCCTCGGTCAGAATCATGAGGAATCCGAAGGTGTGGAGAGATCAGCTCACAGCAGAAGAACATGCTGCCATTTTCTCTCTCTGTGGAGGTTCTGTGGTGTCTAAGGATAAGTTGTTTCTTTTAGGTGTTTTTCTAGTTCCAGAATCCATAAACCTGCATGACTCGTCAGATAAAAAGATGTACAAACTCCTGGTGAAGATCTTAAACAAAGGTAAACTGAATGGTCGTACTGACACTTCATGAAGAGAGCATCTGGGTGTGGGTTCAGATGTGAGACCTGCATGGAGAGCTTTTTACAAACCATTGCTTACAAAAAAGGTTGGTGACATAGAGTGGAGGGTTTTACATGGTGCAGTGGCCATAAATACTTTTATTTCTGTTTTGTATCGCAGTATCAATGAGAATGTCAGTTCTGTTCTCAGAGAGAAATTGTGTTCCACTGTTTTCTGGATTGCAGAAGATTGCTGTCTGTGTTTGAGTTCTTACAGAGGCTGTTCCCTCTATTTGGGGAGATCTTTTCTCTGCAGACCTTCATCCTGGGCTTTAGGTACAGGCAGAAAAGCAGAGGCATATGTGAACTGTTGAATTTTATTCTGGGTCAGGCTAAGATAATTGTTCACATCAGCAGAAAATAAAAAAAATAGATCAATCATTGGGCTATGACCATGTCGATAAGAATGATTAGAACTTGTGTAAACGTTCATTAGTGATAATATCACAAGATGTTATCGCTAATCAACTAATCATCAAAATGTTTAAGAATGTATGGTGTACAATCATATCCTGTGTTCTATAAAAGAAGGAAAACTTATCTTTGGTTTAATACTTGCATGAGGACAGAAATGTTGTTTTTGTTTTTGTTTTTTTGCTTTTTTTGTTTTTAATGAGTTTGTTTGGATCGTATGTCATTGTTCCCTCTTGAAACATATGCATACAGGCTCAGCATGTGGTATTAGATGGCCCAGTCAAGAGGTGAGACCATGGATATCACCACACACTGACAACTTGTGCTTGTATGCCAGGAGCAATGTGCAGAAAAAATTTTTTTGAGTTCATCCCTCTAGAGTCAGCTACAGCCGAGTCTATTGCTACTGCTCTAAAAGAGCATCTTGTTGCCAATCTTGGTCCTGAAAATCAGAAGAGCAACTTCATCTGCCAGGCATATGATGGAGCCAGCATGATGAGGGGTGTCACTACAGGTGTTCACAGGAACATCCTGGATGTATACCCAAATGCGCACTACATCCACTGCTATGCACAATCTGATAATGCAACAGGCCACTTCCCACATAGCTAAAGTGAGAATCTTTTTTCTGACGTGGGTGGATTTGCTGCTTTTTTTTCCAGATGACCAAAGGGCAGTAGTGGCCTAAAATCTGTTCCTTCTTTGCAGAGGTTCTCCCCAGTCCATGGTGGAACAAAGTGTGGGTGGCTGTCATCGAGCAAAGAGGCATCAGGCACTCAGTCCAGAGAAACCTCAGAGGATTGCAGGAGAGGTGAGTTTCTGAGGTAGAAATCCACTGTCCATGTTACACTGAGTATAGTATTTTTTACATGCAAAGTAAACTACAAACAAAGCTCTCATGGACTGTCAGTCCCCCTTCTTTAGCTTTGTGAGTTTTAAAAAATGTTTTTAATATAACCTTCTCAAAAATTACTTATACGGAACTAACTTTTCCATCTTGTAATAAATCTAAGTGCTAAGCATTCACTGACAAATGAACTTGGTGAAAACCATTCTGGGAGTAAAAGATTAAAAACTATAAAAACAACTATAGGAAAATGTAATATAACTGGAGAAAGAGAGAAGTCAGAGAAAATATTGTTTTCTCTCCACAATTTATTGTCTTTTTGACGAAGCACTGTTAGCTACATCTGTTCTTAAGACAAGTATTTTTATTATTCTGGTGGGACTGCCATTCCGGTTTAAGATTAAGACTAAAAATATTTTCTATTAGTATTTGGTTCCTAAATGTTGCATATGATATTCAAAAAACATTTCAAAATGCTATAACACATTTTGTCCTAAAGATGGCAGAAAGGGCTTTAAAAATGACCTCAGTTAGCTAATTATTGAAATTTCTTCCCACTGTCTCTGTGATGTTATGAACTGTTATGCTGGCCATAAAAATAACTTTGTTCCATATTTAGAAAGAATACGTGCTAGTTAGTAGTCTTAAATATTACAGGTAATATTTATAATTTATTTGTCAGCCCCATAAACTTTTACGTTTCTGTCTCCCTGTAGGTCTTTGACGTCATACTAGAGCACACCAGGGAATGGTTCCCCTTATGAGAGCCACTTTTGCTACAGGGTGACAGGTTTGAACAGTCCATGACAGAGTTTCCTGAAGATGCTCCGAGCAACATCTTAAAGGCCTATTCTGTGCTCAGTGAAGGTAAGCTGAAGACAGAGCTTAGTCTCATCTACAGCAAGGAAGAGTTTTTTGCAGCAGCAGACCTGCTCCAACTGCCCATGGAGAACAACCTTGTAGAAGTCTTTTCAGAGGCTATCATTCTCCTAAGGATGCCTATCACCACATCCACAACTACAGCAGAAGTTCAGAAGTGGTTCTCAACCTTGAAAAGAATTTCTGAGAAACACAGTGACCCAGGGGAGACTGAATGCACTGGCCATGCTGTCAGTGGAAAAGACTTACTAAGAAGACCGGTGACCGAGATCAGAGACTTTATCCAGAAAGTCATTTAGAAATTTGCATGACTGAAGGAAAGGACGGCAAAATTTAACTTCAGGTTGTGGTGCTGATCAGTGTGTATTACAGTGTGTTGTTTTGGTTCCTTTTTGTTAGGTATAACAGATCACTAAAATGTCTAGATATTAATTTGATTTACCAGTAGAGGATTTGGCATAGAAAAGGTGCTAACTGGATGCACTGCACTAGCATTCAGATTTCTTCGCCAAGTTTTTGCAAAAGGTGCTGTTCAGTTTTTACTTTAACTGATTTGCATTAAATTCAGTTCAGCTTTAATGTGTAATGCTGGTCCCATTCACAAACACATTCATACAGCTGTTTATTCAGTGCCTTTTAAATGCTTTATACCTAATACACACACACTAATGGATCTGGTCTACCTCAGGAAATCAACTACTTGAGCATCAGAAATCTTGCGGCCAAAGGGAAAACAGACTGTTTGCATGTAGCTGTATGTGTGAATACTAACAAGCAAAGCCTCGGCCCATTCATTATAACATATTGGTCAAAAGCTGAACAGGGTACCTTTAAAAGTCAAAGATGCCATCTGTGTGGCATCAGTGTAAGGGAGCTCTGTTGGAAATATAAACAGTATTTTTAGGTCTGGTATGCATCTTGTCATGAGGATTTAGTGGCATAAAATAAATGGACCAAGATCTAGGATTTCCATGAGCCGCTGTGTATCTGAAATTACTGTATACTTGTACTTCTAGAAAGAAAAAAAAGAGTTCACTGTTCACTACGATTTCAGTGAGGCCATGGCTCAGGGAGGTCTAATGAAGTGATTTGGTTTTGCTGGCTTGCTGCATTTCTCCTACCACAGTATCAGCATTATGGAGGAAGATGTGAAGCTGTTGTAGGTGGAACTGTGATGGTTACCGTGTACACTTTAGGACGTAATTCTCATCACACTACCCACGCTAAATTAAACATTTCATTTAGACTGAGCTAGAATGTACTGTATGTGCCATCTGTGTTAAAGTGTTAAAAAAGAATCAGTCACAGTCCCTGTTGATGTGTGTCTGTCAGTGTGTTTGTGGAGCAGACTACAAGGATCCCTCTGTGGTGTATGTCTTTATTTATCCCAAAAGTTGGGAAATTAAATAGAAAACACAAAAAGTGAATACATCAATAAGTCCAAATCAAATATGACCCAGTAAGGAGCTTAAATATAAAATTAATTCAGGTGTTGTGGTAAATGGTAAATGGACTGGTACTTATATAGCACTTTTCTACTCAGTTTTGAGTACTCAAAGCGCTTCATGCTACATCCCACATTCACCCAGTAATACACACTCACACTCCGATGAATGCATCAGGGGCAATCTGGGGTTCAGTATCTTGCCCAAGGATACTTTATACCACTTTTGACTCACTAGTGCAATCCCTCCACATTTGTTCTCACTGCTTAGATTAACGTCTCTGCCCAAAAAGTCCTGAAGCCAGGTACGGTCACGCTGTTGTGTGAGTGTGGTAACATCTTGCTGCAACCCCCAATCACATCAAACTCTACTCACAGTGCTCCATCTGAGGCTTAATCAGCTCACTGAGCTCATCCATCTTGTCTAAATACCTCACATGATCACTGGAACAGTTCCAGCAATGAAACCCCATTGTCCATGATCTCATTAGAGCAGGTAAGACCTTAGCCAGTGATTACGGTACTGTGTGATACCAGAACTGTTTGTCTTTTATGCCCTTTAGAAGAGGCCCATAACACAACTTTCACCCAATTCTGTGAAATTTCAGCTCATGTCTTCGACCATAGGAATTGCAGTGAAGCGTCTTTGAAATCGCTGTAAAAACACACTCCTCTGCCTCTTACCCTGCTACTGATGACAAAGTTTCTGGTGGCTGAATGTTTCAATTGCCATGTCACTGTGTTCAGCAGTCTGTCTTCGTTTATCAATCCTGCAGTCATAAGTAATGCGCTGCTTCTTGTCTTCTGGTTCTTCATCTACAGTTTGTACCTTGAACTTTTCTGTCTGTCTACATTTTGTTTATATGAGGTTTTTTTCTCAGTGTACATATTTATTGTTTAGATTGTGTTTTTTCCCTTAACTTTTGTGTATTTTTTGTTCAGTTTTATTTAATGTAATGACCCATCCATTGACAGGCATATTAGCTCAGGGTGTGTAGGTATGCTTCGTGTTACATACTTGTCCCTATAGTGCAAACAGACCAGGTAAAGACTTGTAACAGCAGATTATGCTTGCACAAGGATGCAAGTGTACATACATCAGTCCGCTGAGAAAATCACTTTGTTTCCTGTTTCAACTTTTCTTCCCATTTCAGCGCTGAAGCTGTGTTTTCTTTTCTAAGCATGACAAATATTATTCAGGAGGAGACTGCAGCCAGTTGAGTGGGAGTACATAGGTGACAGGGCTGTGCTGACAATCACCCAAAAAATGCTCAACGTGCTGAGCATAACTCTGTCATAATCCTTGGCTTGTACACATTATTAAGGACTATATAGAGACAGAGACAGAGATAGAGATAGAGCTAGAGATAATTTTAATGTGAGGAATGTTAAAATAGTGATGGAATCAGGCTGCACTGCTGTCAGCCACAGTCATTTCTAGTAACACATTACTTTGTACAAGAAACAAAAACAAGTATCATAACACTGTATTACAAGTAACTTTATCTGGGGATCAGCAGTCATAAATAATAGTGACTACAGCGATGGAAAGACCTGACATTTTAAACACAGGTCAAAGATATGCTTATCTGAATCTGAGCTGACTACAAAAGCTTAATAAAGAGCCATCGGCTGCATGTGGAAGAAATATATCCTTGGTGGTCTGTGCACATTCCAGACCTAATGCAACTGTAATCTGGCTCCCTCAGCTCTGCTGAACATGAAAATAAGACCAGTAAGCACCTGCCTGTGGACTCAGCTCTACAGGTTGCTTTCTCCCTCCATCCATCAACAGCGGGCCCATGAAAATGCCTTCAACTTTGTTTGGATTTGTTTAGCATGAAAGAAAAGCACATTTTAACTTTGAAGAAAATTGCAGACATTTAACAAACAGTATCCTGTATAGGTGTGTTACATCACAGGATGCTGGTTCAAGGTGCTACAAGAAAAATTTCCTCTGATGCTGTGCTGTAGTATAAAACACTTTGGGAACCACAGCTAAGAGAATATATCAAAAAGTTCCTTTTGCCTAAAATACTAGTAGTCCAGTGTCCCAGTAAACCAGTAATCACCTGTCTGATATACTGAGGCTGTTTGTCTATTTATGCACACAGATGTAAGTATTAAGATTGATCACACTGTCACCAAGTGCTTGCTCAAACACTGTAAGAGCTATACCTTCCGATGTTAAGTGCCCTGAGATAACTGCACAGGGCAAATTGGTGTTATTAATAAAATTAAATTGAATTGAAAATCACAGATAAGTAATAGGTAGATAATTTTTTGAGCTGACCTTGATTGAGGACAGTCCTTGTAAACACAAGGATTTCCAACATGTTTCCAACCGACCAACGTGCACAAAGAGTCGATATAGTAAAACCTGAGGGTTATTCAACTTGTAGTGAGTTTGCAGTATGTCCTATAATTTGGGCTGTCCTTTTTGTTGTGTGAACCACTAAATATTAATGGCCAAGTAATGAAAGGAAAAGATGGCAAACCAAGCTGTGATCACTGGCAGGTTTAAACAGCCACACCTGTCATCTAACCTCATCATCCTTATTTAAGAAATAAGGAAGAAGATGGGTTTGGGAAGAATCCTACTGAGACTTCTACTCCAACCGTCTGATGCTAAATTACAGAGAGAGAAAGTCCAACAGCCTGCAAAGTGGGGAAGGCAGTAAACCCTGTGATCTGTTCTAAAATTGGTTTCCACTGTCTGTAGAGCTGGGTTCACTGTCACTCCAAAGCCTCAACTGGGCAACTGCCTTAGCACAAAACATGGTGATGTCTCATCTCACCCTGCAGGGCTACTTCAATTTCAACTTCCCATTCTTAGTGGGAGTGCTCATATTTTTTCAGGAGTAGTTAGGTCACTCAGACAATTAAAACTGTTTCTGAAATGCCCCAAAATATTGATTGTTTTAATGAATACCATTTTCCATGGCTATATAAACATTAAAGATGCATGCAGCTTCTATGTGTTGGTGTACGAGCTGTATATTTCAGCTGGGGAGTGTAAACTGTGGACCAGACTGAGGCTGGTCTGCAATGCGGTCTGACCACTGTTGTCTCTGTGTCTGTCTGGCTCAGCATGTTGGGTGGAGCACTAGCAGCTTCAGCTATAAATGGAGCTTGGGTATGTGTTTAAAGGATGTGGTGTGTGCATATACATAGGATATTCTTTATGTATTCTGCAAATTAAATCTGTGTGGGTGCATGCGTGTGTGTGCTCTCTTCTTTCGCACACAGCTTTTTCCTTGTCATTCATCTATCATATTTGTCTCTCTGGTACAGTTACAGTGCTTAGGCTCTATTGCTTCCCTTTATATTTGTGAAATACATTCCATCGCTGTGTCTTGAGTTTCTTAAGTGAAGGCATGGCTTTCTTTACTTCTTCAACTGACAATTTCAAACAGTCTCCTCATTTTCTTCTGTTGTATTAACTCTTCTTATGTTTCATCTTTTTTCCTGTCTAATAGCTCCTCATTCCTTTTCTTGTTTTTAATACTCCTCTTGTCTCTGGCCACTCGTCTTTAGGTTAGGAGTTTAGGTTAGGCCTCAGTCTCACAGGTCTAGAGACCAATCGGTGACCCCCTGGCAATCACCAGTCGTTAGTGAAAAATATTCGCTGACTGGTTGGCAAGTGGTTGCTGGAGGTTCCTGGCAGTCGCTAGACGAAACTGGTGCTGCACCAAAAACCTCCTTGCAATTGCTTTGGTTGCTAGCAGAGTGTCACAATCATCCGTAGTTTGTATGGAAGACTCTGACTTGTCTGCAAATATTCAATTTCAGTTCAATTCAGTTCAATTCAATTCAATTCAATTCAATTCAAGTTTATTTATATGGCGACAAATCACAACAACAGTCACCTCAAGGCGCTTTATATTGTGGGGTAAAGACCCTTCAATATTAGAAATATTCACAAAATAATTCCTGAGCAGTAATGAAACTGCAAAAAGTGTGAAGACAACCAGAAATTGAGAGCATCTGCATTCAAGGTAAAAGTGTGCCTTTTGAAACGTGTTGGTTGCAGCAGTAAGGCACAACTTTTACCTTGAAGGCAAATGCTCTCTTTTTCACGTTTGCGTGTGTTGAGTGTGTCACTACCACTCAGTGAGTGTTTACGGATAGGTTGGCCTCTTCCATGCAAACTACAGGTGACTGCAGTAATTTAATAGTGACCAAAGTAATCACAAGGTGGTTTTTGGTGCAGCACCCTCGTTGCGACTAATTTCACCTAGCAACTGGCGGCAACCTCCAGCACCCACTCGCCGACCAGTTGGGGAATACACCGACACTGGTGACTTGTTGTTACCAGGGGTCACCGATCAGTCTCCAGGCCTGT